>JAHQIW010004047.1:0-284521 GCA_019055375.1 Parelaphostrongylus tenuis | reverse complement strand
AGTGAGTTCAAGAAGGTTTTAACGAGACAAGCGAGAAAATTTGAGTTCTAATGAGGCAAGGAAGAAAATGGAATTCGTAGTGCTCACTTGTTTATCTTATAAATGTTTCGTCTAGATATCTGCCATCAGCTTGTGGGGAAGATTGGAGCCGATGTTCAAGCAATATCGCTCATTAAGGTCAGCTAAAATTATATTTCAGATTTCTGACGCCAAACATTTGTTTGTTTGTGTTTCCTTGGACAGGCAACATATCTTCCTTTCAGTTTTACACTAAAGGTTTCTTATCGTTAAAGAAGTATAATCTGTTTAATCGCGCTATAATGAGTGATTATTTATATAAATATATCAATCTGCCAGGATTATGCGCGAGCGGCCGGCGTGACGCCATCTGCGGCGGTCTCCAAAGCGTCAAGCAACTGCATCTCTGAGTTTAAGGTTGGATCTTGAGCTCATGCATCTCTACCTCCTTCACATTGTCGCAGCAGATCGTCGATGACATAAGCATCTCATTTGGTATGGATTAAGGAAATGGTAATTTCTTCAGTAGGCATAGCAGATTCGTCGATGCTGACGTTTTTCCCTTGGATGCTAAGAAAATACGGTGTATAAACAGGATGATAACTCTCATACTATCACAACAAGGACAGGCTAAGGTTTAGGTTTCTCTTAGTAATCGGTGACTGATAACCGTCTCAGTCACTGTAGCACATGTGCGTTCTCCTGTTCTTCATTGCCGAAAAGATAAGTTTAGCTATAGAATTGGCGAAAAAGATTACGTCGAGGAAACGCCTACGAAAAGCTGGCGCATTGTAGGAATGAACAGTGGAGGAGTTTTTCTATCGCAGAGAAACTGGAAAGTTTCAAAAAGTATGGGGAAATGCTTAGATTCGAAATGATGCGTGGGTCATAGAAAAAGAGAGGTTGCTGTCAAAAGCAGACAGGGAGATTCTTAGCAATCTAGAATTCTCGAGTGAAATGATTCGAACAATTTACTGGAAGTTACATAAGCCTGAATGAGTCCCATACTATCCATAGCGTGTTTGGACGAAATTATCAGCCTTCCCATACGCCCGTCACAAAAATCCAGTCGACCATGTCTTGAAAAACATTACGCTTCTCATTATTTTTGTTATTCGGCCACTTTTCGACTTCATTTTGAGAGTAAAAGAAGAAGGCGCTAGAGGGGAGTTGTGATCCCAGTCAATTTTTTGAGCCTGAGCCCAAGCGTAAACCTGAGCCTGCTCTCTTAATTTCTTCTTTCTATAGAAATCAAGTAAGAAAGCACTTTAAAAGTTGATGGGACTATAGCTCTTCACAGAGGCCAGAAACAGTATTGCACCTGCTGGTGCACTAAACCATCTACTTCATGAACAGTATTATTGTAGGGTCTGTCTGCACCTACTGCCGAGAAAGTAGGTGGTGTCAAACTCATATCGGCTGAAATCCAAGAAATCCTTGGAATTGAAGTCAGCGTTCTGATGGGAGCGAATCTGGCTCATGAAGTTGCCAATGATTACTTCTGTGAAGCCACCATTGGTAGTTAATCACAAATTTATTTCAGCAATTTTCCATACTTTATTTTATCCATCCTCTCTTAAGGCTGCGAAAAAATAGCACAAAATGGAGCGATGTTGAAAAGACTATTCAATTCTGACAACTTTCGCATCAATGTTGTTGAAGACGCACACACTGTTGAATTGTGTGGTGCATTGAAGGTATAACGCCTTTCTTTTTCTTCTCTTTCTTTTCTATTCTTTTTTTTTTTTGGTTTCTAACCAAATGAGAAGATGGTTACATTCTGAAGTTCCTAATGAGATCCATACGGCACTATCCGTCACTACAGTTTGCTGTGCGGAGCTCAGCACTCCTCGAATTCAGGTTGTTTCACGGCTCAAATTCTCCACAAAGTCCTTCGAAATTCATGTGTTGCTTCGGCTTCTGCTTGAGAATTTCATTCTCTTTATGAATGTCATGCAATGGTGGTTGAATCTTGCAATCTCAGAGTTAGCCGAGCTGAGGTGGTTTCGTAGGCGTTTTTCGAATGGTTGCAAGAAAGTGTCAGGAAACGGGGTTTGAACCAGCGCCTTGCTTATCACCTCGCTTTCTGATATACTTCGCTGCTGACCACTGTAGTACCTCGCCGTTCTTGGTATTGTGAAAGTTTTATACTGGGAGAGCTGTCTCACTATGCGGCTTCCTCGAAGGCCTTCATATTGCTATCTAATTGTTATCGTGGATAATCTTTATAATCGGTCAAGGTTCATTGTTTAGCCATTTTCCACTCCATTGACTTTGACTTCTCTCGTTTGTTCTGCGGTATCGGGTTTATCTACCACTTAGCTTTTTTGCTTTAGGGGATTCAGGCAAACTTTCGGTCACCTTAGCTTGCCATCTACATGTACCATTTATCTGCTCGCCCAGTAAATTTACCGCTCACTTGTTCATGTCGTCACCAGGACATCTGTCCATAGTTGTGTGTATTTAATTATTTTGTGGCCAGATTTCACTAAAATCTTAGTTATAATCTACTAACAGACACTGCGTGTTCAACGAAGTACTGAATGTTGTCTCTGTATGTGCGAAGAAGGTAATGAGGTTCTCTTTGGTCAAAAGTCTCGCTCTCATCTGGGCTGTTCTTGATGAAATCTAAGAGACGCAGTTCGTCTTGCAGTGTTTCACGTCACATTCATCCTTAAGCTCAGACGATATGATGTCTTGTAAAAAAAGGAAGGAGGCAAAGCCACTGTCAGTAATTCCTAATAAATCCTCTATATGTATACCCACCTTAAATCGATACCTTTATCTCGAAATAGTCCTTAGTCTGTTTATTTTTGCATTCATTTTGATCATTCAAAGTTTTGGTTTAGTCTGTCCAGACACATTTAATATCTTGTTCGTTGTGAACGCGCAAGTAATATGGATCGTCGAATGAGAGGACCGTCTACAAACTGGGAAATAATCTTGGCATACCTTTCACGAAACCTATCAGGAATAACTCCTCACATAACGTTGGAAACCGCCGTTCCGTCTTGAAGGCCTCTACGGTGCCAATGGTGATGATACTTGAGCAAGACCGGCCATCCGTGAACCGCGGCTCTGTTTGATGATTGCAGTTCGTTCTTGGTAATTTTAAAACACGAGGTTGTTATGATACAATTAATCTCAGCAGTTAACATATCGGCTACTTCGCTATCTTTAGAGCTTGGAAAGATCAGATTGCCCTCAACCACCCCAGCTAAACATTCGTACAACTCCTGAAGATGCTCTTTGATAGCACTGAATCCTGCACCATCCTTCTTTCCTTCGGCGACCGCTCTCATCTCGAATGCATCGCAGTGCTGAAAGCTGGAGAACTTATGAAATAGATTCGATCTTTGTAGATATCCAGCAACTCCAAAATGATCTCAATGTGTTATGAGGGTTTCTCGAATTGTGCGCTACAGCGTACCGTCTTGATTTAGTCTTGTTTGGTGGTTTTGGTAGGGTGCACCAACAAAGTTCAGCCGACCGTCGAAAAGGAATAGTCGTATTTCGAAGAATGGCCAATGAAGTGGTATGCAGGGCTGACGAAATCACTATGCCTGTCAGAAGAATTAACCCAAATCAGTGACTATCTGATACGTATCTGTGAGAAAATGAGATACCAAGCAGCGCTTGATGACCTAATCCTGACCGTTTTGTTGCCGAAAATGAGGGAATGAAGGGTCTCAGGGAAAAGATCGATACTTTCCATGTTCTGAGACAAGTGAAGCCGATTATAACTGGAGGATCGCATGAAGATGAGTGGGAATCCTACCGATTTTCGACGAGGTTACTTTGTGATTAACAGGGTCACATTCAATTTAGGTGATTAAGGTAAGGAAGTGATGATTGCATATTTAGAACATTGTTGCTTGTGCTGCGGGCTTCACCGATGGTCTTGGATATGGAGACAACACGAAGGCTGCAGTTATACGACTTGGTCTGATGGAAATCACTAAGGTATGTATTACTTGACTAGTTTTCCTCAGAAATCAACATTCTTCCCATCTAAGGGTTTGATCTAAGACATTCGCGGCTTACCTCTAACCCCTTGAGCTTGCTGCGTAGTACACCCATCTCCAAGGCAGAGATTTTGAATGTACTGTGATGATATAAATAGGCAGCGGGTTACTGCGTGGGTCATAAAAGTGAGCATAGTTGTCCAAAAAGCTTTTTGTAGCTTCTGGTGCTTAGAGTGCAGCGTTCCTCTTTTGACACCTATCTGAATAGTATAGATTTATAAGTGCAATGTGTCACAAGGAATGTTTGTTTGCTAAAGAAACAAGTGAAGCAAAAATATTTTAAAATTAATGCATAAAGTTCAATCTTTCTCGCTTCCCACTAGCCCTTTCGGGGGACGCTGCATCTCTGACCGCCAGATGCGAAGGAGGTGGAGCAGGCCTGCGGAGGAGGTGGACGAAGTCCCGAAAGGGTTAGTGTGCATTGAGGCTGCATATGATCGGCAAATGGGGTGAATGTTTGCGGAAGTTAGAGGGAAATGGCCGACATTTCAAATTCGGAGACGCTCAGGCTTGTAATGTCTAGTGTATTTTTGAGTTTTTCCTTATGTTCACATCGTTTTCTTGTAAAACAAATTGAATTTGGAAATTTTTCAGTCATGATCAAATAATAGCGATCCAACAAATTGTTGTCTTGTCGCTATTATCGCAATCTTATGATGTTATAGACTGTATATCCGAGGATGTTGAGTGGTATGTAAAACATTAGACCCCAGGTGGAAGTTGAGCTCGCGTTTCACTTATATTGGGGACAGCGTGATACCGCTACACCATCGAAGCCACCACTCTGCCATCACTTTTTCTTCGCGCTAAGCCTGAAACTGCCAACAACCAGCCGTTAGCGGGTTTTGTCTTGTAGTTTTGCATATCACTCAACACTCTGATAAAAATGAAAGTAACTGTGTATAAGCATAAAGTCGTTTACGCCTCCTTCCTTGCTTCAATACAGGGCTTAATCTAGGGCGGGGGTCACTGACGAGGAGGCCGAAACCTCCGAAACAACCGGTGTATGGCCTGGGCACCAACCTCGTTTTGGCTAAAAGCATTCTTTTTTTTATTTGATTTGAATGTTTATCACGAGGTTTTAAAAACAGTCGATCACATGGATAAAGTCGTTTAGTTCGTCGAGCACTACTATCCTGGTTCGAACCTAGAAACGTTCTTTGAGTCGTGCGGTGTAGCTGATCTCATCACTACTTGCTACGGTGGCCGGAATCGAAAGCTCTGTGAAGCTTTTGTAAAAACAGGAAAGTCAATTGAAGAAGTTGAGAAGGAGCTTCTCAATGGTCAAAGTGCTCAGGGTCCACTAACTGCTGAAGAGGTCTACCATATGGTAGCGAAGAGCGGTTTGACAGACAAGTAAGTGTTCATCCTAATAGAGCTCGTTTTCTAAACAAATTTTATATATTTTTTGTTTTACATATAGTGGCCTCGGTAGTGTAGAAGCAACATGCGCCCTCGGTATGGGTGGAACGCGGATTCAGTCCCGCCTGAGTCGACTGTTTTCCTTATCATTCGGCTTTTTCAGACTTATGTTAGCAAAGTAATTATTGTATCTGACCTACTCTTCCATGGATTAAATAAACAGAAGGTCAAGTCAAGTAATTTCTCGAGTTAGTGGATGTGTGTTAACTGTTCAAAGCTAGTGAGAACCATTTTTTCAGGTTTCCTCTGTTCGTCGCCGTTCACAGGATCTGCAAAGGCGAATTAAAGCCAGAAGAGATGGTCTCATGTTTACGAAATCATCCTGAACACTTATAAATACATCGTAGTTTATTGTGTAGTTGTCTAGGATGGAGTAGGTGGGTGGAATTGCACAAACTTAGGGCAGCAGTGATTGAAATAGATGATTTTCCAAGTTTTAGCTCGGATAGATATTTTCAGATGTCTTGTATATGTAATAGCTTTGACGTTGTACCATGATCTTGTTCTACCACTTGTACCTCTTCGCTCACATTTGAGAATAACCACTTTTTTTTCTTCGTTTTTATTTCTTCTAGATAAGTGTCCGACACGTATACTTGTCGTGCTTTGCTTTGAAAGCGAATGAATTTTTCTTCTTTACGCAGTTCGGTTACATCATCGTCAGTCGTTATCAGTGCAATTAATTATATTCTCTAATACATCGTTGAAATCCTGAGTGGCAGATCCCATCTATTGTATCGGTCGTTCTGCTGGGTCTTCTGTTCTGTGACCATTTAAAATCGAGTTTTAGGTCAGCTTTCGCAGGGGAGATGCGAGTCGGTGTCTTTCCAGATCGACTTTTCATGTGTTCTTCCGTCATCGCAGTCCACAGTCCTCTGAAAACAAGGCTTTTCTCGCTCTTTAGTCGGACTTTTAGTAGTCATTCGATGGCTTCAATCTCGGCGGTGCCAATACTGTGTTTGCTTCTTGAGAAGGCCTTCTTAGTGCGCTGTAGCAGTGAAAATAGAAATGAGATTCACACATGGTGCGCATTTCCGCGCGTATTTTCAACTTCGCTCTATCATTCTATGGGCCTAAGCTTCTATTTTCATTTTATATCGTCAAATACTGAATTCGATTTGACGAGGACGCCAACGCCACCGACACCTCTGCGATCGCATGTTCCAAGGAACAGTTCTTCTCCGGTGTCATAGACAGCGTGAAAAGGATGGCGCCTTCTCGTCTCAGCCAGGCCAATGACGTCGTACCTTATTCTTCTTGCTTGAATCAACAGATCTTCTACAGCGGATTGTTGAGCAAGGGTTCTTGCATTGTAGGTACAGATCGAGTCCGTTTCGATCTTGGCAGCCTAGTTCGGCCCTGAGATTTTAGCAGCCTCTCCGTACTCGTCCTACCTGGCGCTGCCGTACCAGGGGCTCTTTCGGGGTCAGGGGAATGAGGCCCATATTTGTTACTGTTTTTGGCATTTTTGATACCCAACGTGTAGCTTGCCAGGCTCTAAACGTGGGGGCTGGGTACTCACGAGTAGCTTGCCAGTCTCTCTCGGAGGAGCGGGAGGAGCTTATTTGTTGGAGGCGACCCCTAACTGCCTCCCATGTACTTCCCAGCCGCTTGATTGCAGGCTTTTGGCCGACTTGACTCGTAGAAATAGAGTTTTGTCAAGTCAGCACTGCAGAAGCAGGGAGCTCGTCCCCTGAATCCACCTGCGTCTCTGGGAAGCACACGGTCGCTTTTGGTTCGCGTTTTATTCCCCTATCCACCACCTGGGGACGCGCCACGTCCGAACTGTTGTCCGAACTTGCGAAACGATGCAGAGAAGCGATAAAAGAAGACCTTAAAGAGAGAAGAGCAGCAGTTATGGCAGAAGCTGCAGAAGCTGGGAAGAGCATTCGCAAAGCCCAGCGAGGCTTCGCCAACTATAAGACCAAGATGATTGCACTCCGATACCCTGACGGGACACTTACAGCTTCCAGAAGGGCTATGGAGAAAATCATCCACCAGTACTACTCGGATCTCTTCGCTAGCCATGTTCTCTTACCGTCATATAAATTGAAAGAGGACGAATATGTCGTTCCACCGGTCCTTCCTTCCGAAATCCGACATGCTATATCGTCGGTGAAAAACAGAACAACACCCGGTCCAGACAGGATTAGACCAGAACACCTGAAGAACCTGCCGCCAGTTCTCATCAACACCCTGGCTCGGCACTTCACTCGCTACCTGTCAGAATGCAAGGTCCCTATTCAATGGAAAACCAGCAAGACCGTATTGTTGTTCAAAAAGGGAGACCTTCACGACATAGGCAGTTATCGCCCAATCTGCTTGCTGTCCGTTGTCTATAAACTCTTTACTCGAGTCATCCTGAACAGGATTGACAGAACACTGGACGAAGGACAGCCATGCGAACAAGCAGGGTTCAGAAAAGGATTTAGTACCATGGACCACATCCACACGATCACAAGACTCATTGAAGTTTCGCGAGAGTACAAACAACCACTCTGTCTCACTTTTATCGATCTGAAAGAAAGCCTTTGATTCAGTGGAAACAGAAGCGGTTATAGAGGCTCTGGATAACCAGGGCGTCCCTACTCGGTACATAATGATCCTTCGTGAGCTTTATAAAGATTTCACGACCAGAATATCTCCATTCTACAACAATATCACCATTGACGTAAGAAGAGGGGTTCGACAAGGCGATACAATATCGCCAAAACTATTCACTGCCACCCTACAAAACGTCATGCGAACATTAGAATGGGACGAAATGGGAGTGAAAATTGACGGTCGACAATTAAACCATCTTCGCTTTGCTGACGATATCGTTCTCATAACACCAAACATCAGCCAAGCGGAACGAATGTTGACTGATTTCGACAACGCCTGTGGAAAGATCGGTCTTCAACTGAATCTAACGAAAACAATGTTCATGAGGAACGGATGGGTTTCTAATGCCCCATTCACGCTCAACGGAACGACAATTTCCGAATGCTCCAGTTACATCTATCTAGGTCGTGAAATCAACATGATGAACGACCTAGCCCCAGAGTTGAGCAGGAGGAAACGAGCGGCTTGGGGAACGTTTAAGAGCATCGAAGATGTAGTGAAGAGGACAAAGAACATCCGACTCCGTGCCCACCTTTTCGACTCGACAATTATCCCTGCCCTAACGTATGCAGCAGAAACCTGGTCGCTACGTAAGCAGGATGAAAGATCACTTGCCGTTATCGAACGCGCAGTCGAAAGGTCGATGCTAGGAGTATCCCGTATTTCGCAAATGAGACAAAGGATCCGAACTTCCGACCTACGTCAACGATCGAAAATCAGAGACGCCGTTCTACACGCCAGGATATCGATGGTGGGCCGGACACGTGATGCGCTTCAACGACAACCGATGGACGAGAGCCGTTACCGACTGGATTCCTCGGGACGTCAAGCGCTCTAAAGGAAGACCACTGACCCGTTGGTCCGATTTCTTCACGAAAGCGATAGAAGAAAGATATGATGCTCAGCGAATTCCTAGAGCAAGGAGGACCCACTGGGCTTCTCTTGCACGCGATAGGGAAAAATGGAAGAGTTGCTGGTACCCGCTCGAGTCACTCGACGATCAACGGGACGACAGGTGATACAGGTGATACAGGTGATCGTCAAATAAGTGTGCCTCTGAACCTAAGGCGCTCTTCCAAGTTTCCATGAAGACCTATCCGAAAACCAAATTTAGCTTCAGAATCCCTAAGTCATGGGTACTTTTCGGTTATAAGCGAACAAATGTGTATTCGACCTCATACTCTGGATAGAGGCTTTTCGTAGGAGTGTTAGAGATTATTCGAAAGCTTGAATCTTTGGCTAGAGCAGTACGTGGCCGGTTTTTCGAAACACCCTTTTGTGACGCTGTTAAATTCAGAATAAATTTATGTTCCACAAGCGCATATTTTCTCGTCGGGCAGGGCTCTTTTTTTGACTATGAGTGGTCACTCGAAGGCGTAAGTTCAAGTGATTCCAACGCTGTGCGTATTTTACTGCTTCTCTGCAGTTTAGCAAGGAAAATAAGATCAAATTTACATACGCGAGCAACGAGATTTCGGTTATCCTATGGGTTGGGAGGAGGGGCGTGGGTCATAGGGAAGTACGATTCTTGTTATTCAATGAGGAATTGTTTCTCGAAGCTCCAGATAAACGTGTGACTCTAATATTAAGAGGCTTTCTCTACACGTTCGCGCTTCCGGCGAAGCAATGGTTGAATTGCGGGGCTGATGTGAAACATAATTTTTTATTGGGTTTTACAGTGTTATAAAAGAGTCTTTTGAAAAACCAGCTACGTATGGCTCTAGACAGAGATTTGATCTTTCGAGTGATTACTAACACTCCTATGAAAAATTCTTGTACATCAAAGGAGGTCGAATATTCATTTGCTCCTTTATAACCGAAATTAACCAGTCATATGCTGAAATAACTAGTACCACTCTGTTAAAAGGCCACCCAACAAGCCCTAGTCGTCTCGATGTCGTTTGTTGCACATGTTGCGAAATGCCATCTACACATCTATACACACATCCAGTCGACAAAAATTGCGCATCGAGTGTGAAATTCAAATTTATTTTGGCTGCTACAGTGCACTCAAAAGGCCTTTCCAGGAGACAAGTGCAGTGTTGAAATCGTCGAGATTTAAGCTTTCGAGTAATTACTAAAAGTCTGACGAAAAATCTAGAAAGGCCATATGCTTGAAAGGCTGTGGATTGCAATGATGGAAATGGTACCGACTTTTGTACCCCTGAGAGATATGGCTCATTAGATCGAATAGAATTCCCTCTATTTGATCGCTTTTTGCGGCCTATGATGTTACAGATATACCTAGTGATGTAGTATGATGCGTAAAACTTCAGCGTCAACCGGGACTCGAACTCGCATCTCACTCGTGACGGCAAAGCGGGCGTCGTTAGCGCAACGAGTTAGAGCACGAGCTTCCGGATAGAGTGAAATGTCGGTTCGAATCCAGCCTGACGCAAAAGATTTACACATCGCTCTACATCACTGGGCTCATTGGATTGTTGTTTCAACGACAAACGTGCCTCCAACCAATTTATCATTGTGTTGCTTATTCCTCCTAATTTTTAATCTCCTGTATGTTTTGAATCACCAGGTGTTCGAGATTCCAGGATTTCCACAGAAGTCTTCTGAGGGAAGGAAATTACGAGAAGTGGGACCTACCTTGTTAACGGAGAACTTTACACTAATATCATCACATATTGGAACACCTCTGAAGGAGAGGATTCTTGGGTAAGAATTTTTCTTGGTTAATGAAGGGATTTTTGGGTAGGAACTTCAAAGCCTTTAAAAATAGTCGACTGGAGATTTTATGAATGACATATCTCTAATTCAGTTCGAAAAGCGATTTGGTTGTTATCGAGATGTCTTCCGAGAGCGACAGGCGAGATCTGTACAACCATTATCGAGACGTTGTGCGTAAGATGATGTATTCGAACGGAGATCTCGAGGATCCGATTCCATACTGCGTGGATTTGGTGCTCGATATGGTCAAATTTCAAATGGTCAAGGTTCTTGAGGACGCATGGAACCGTACAAAAACGGAGCAAAGAGAAGTCATCACGCTGGAAGACGTCCTCTTTGTCTTTACAAAGAATAAATTCATATTAAGAGATTATTGCAATTTGCTGCAGCAGCTGAGTATGTCAGCGAAGGTTTAGATGACCACCTCGTTGACGACAGTGATGACGACGAGGTGAGAACAACAAGGTAAGAAGTGATTGTTTTTAGTTTTTAGGTCTATGTTAATGCAAAATCTTCTAGATATCATACGAACAACGATGTTGAGTGATATGCGGAACTTTCGACCCCAGGCGGAAGTCGAACTCGCGTTATATCCATACCGAGGGCGCGTGCTACTGCTACACCCCCGAAGACTTTGTTCTGAGTGATATGGAAGACTTGAAACCTTAGGCAAGAGTTGGGTGTTCGGCGCGTTGGCTTTGATGGTAGCCGCGCCGTGCTGTGGGTAAAACGCGGGTTCAAGTCCCGCGTCGAAGGGGAGTGGAAGTCTTGTATATCACTCAGCATCCGTGGATTTATAGGCATAACAGTATGAATAATATGACACTGCTCTGAGGACGTTGAAACAGGAAATTATTTGTTTTCTTCTACATGTTATTCATTAGAATTCAAAGATCGATGATATTTGTACTTCGGAAGCGTATGAATTCCTAGGGCTGAAATTATTTGCCGAAGTAACGTAAATGTTAACAAAAGACATAATCTTTTGTACTTATAATTGTAAAGTGATATGATTTTTAGGATACCTGATTCGAGCCTAACTCGAATGAAGAGTTTCGTGAACTCGATAGGTTTGGGAGAAAGTGCCGATGACCTTTTGAAGCTGAACGACTCAGAGGAGGATGAAAGAAAACGACGGATTGCGAACTTTGTCAAGCACGAGTTGCCGAGCGACGAGTATTCAAGATTTTCTGCTGCTCGTAGCGCCACTTTCCTCGATGAAGTCAAAGGAGGATCGAAAAGGTTGCTAGTGAACTTCGAGCTCATGCATCGTGGGAACCAGTCAATACTAATCTTTGTTATCTGACTTGAGCTTGTGTTAGTACTTTGTAGGATTACTTGTAATTCATTACTAAGGGAGCGTCAACTCTAAAAATTTCGTAATTGTGATTTTGTTGAGAACTAGTTTCGTCCTTTCTCATTCATCTTCGAACTAACATGTCCAGATAGACTCTGAGCTCGAAATGAGCTCAGAACTAAAATATATCAGAATCTACGTATTTGCTGTGACAAAAGTCCACTTTTTATTATCAACGTGAATCTCGATTCCTGAAGCTCATGAAATTTCGAGAATATTACAGGCAGCAACTTCATTATTAGAGATCTGTATGTTCATTTCTTTTTGGTTATCCGGAGACAAATGATGAAGCGACCCTTTTCGAATAAGAATTTGAATAAAGACCCAAATAAAGACCCTTCTGTTGTACTTTTGGCAATTATTCCGATGCTAAAATCTCTGGCTATCATGCTATTTGGCCTTTTATTTAAAAGCTTATCATAACGCTTTAGTAAAAGGAAAACATTTGTCTTTCACATACGCATATTTTTCGCAGGATAGAACTCCTTACTCAAATTGTTCGCAACCATTCGATAGCCTAAGTTTCGATAGCTTCAACGTTGTGCTTTTTCTTGAAAAGACCTTTTCACTGCAGTTTAGCAGGAAAAATAATATCGAATTCACATGCGTGGCGCATTTGTTCGTCGACTAGTGTGTAGGCTGAGTGTCTGCTGGCTGTAGATTTGATACAGCATTCCACGATCGATCGATCAAAATGCATTTGCGTGTCACATGTGAAGTGCGGTCTTTCTTATTCCCTTAGGAGTTTTTTCTCCGCTTCGGAGGAACTCCAGAGAAAAGAAAACCTAGTTCTCAATAAGATCCTCTTAAACAGCGTCAAAGTTGCGAGAGTGTGATGTTAGCACGAAACTCCACAGCAATTCGTATTCTCACTTGTCTCCTATGCATTTACTTTTCATAATGAATTTCTGCTTGTGTCGTCTATATTCAAGCAAGTAAATGTTGTTTTTAGGAAACATAAAGAGGGTAACCTCCTGTGGTGGCTAGGTGCACCCCAATGCGAGCCGTCAGTGTCATTCATTCTCGCTTTCACAGGACGAGAAGTGGTCGCCTATTTTGTTGATGCCGCTGTTACTGTGATGAGAACAGAGGAGTCGAACTTATTCTTGAATGACACAAAAGATAGTCATGTGGCAGCACCTTATGAGGATTGTCCATTACAAGTGTGTAGTACATTTTCGAGTTAAGTTCATGTATGAATCGACTGAATATTCAGCGCCATATAGTCTGAAAGAATGTCTCAAGACTTCGAATCAGATACATCACATTTCGTGGCTTACGCGCATTTTGGCGGTATCGCCATCGTCCGAGCCACTCGGGCCCTATAACAGAGATGGTGCGACGAAGAATAGCATACTCTCACCAAGAGAAATCACGGCTGCCAACGTATTTACGTCGACGCCTTGAGACTAATACGAATGATATATATATCTATATATATATGTATGTATATGTATATATATGTATAAATATACATGTATATATATATATATATATATATAATCTTTCAATCGTCTTGCAATCGCCAACCATCTCTATCGTTGGGGCGAGTAGCTCTGATGACTGCGATACCGCCAAAACGCGCGTGAGCCGCCAACTTAACCTGGCGCAGCAACTTCGAAAAAAGGTAACATTTTATAAACTATACATATCGGACGTTTTCATCTTGATCATCAAAAAGAACCAGTCGATCGAAGGTAATGTATATACTGTTCACATCAGCTGTGAGGCATCGACTGTAGGTACGCTGGCAGCCATGGTTTCCTTGGCGAGAGGCTACTATTCTTCGACGTCTCTTTTATCAGAGGGACGAGCAGCTCTGATAAGGGCGATTCCGTTGGAACGCGCGTAAACCACGGACGAAATGTAACGTATCAACCTCAGAAAGGCTTGAGATATTCTCACAGACTGTACATTGAATGTTTCAAAAGCGAAGCGAGGTTATAAAGCCGTCATCCGAAACTTGATATTTTGTTATTGCTTTCTGCAACATTCTGTTGATGTTCCGGCTGTAGAATTGCAAAATACAACATATACATTATCTGTCTGGTTTGCGTCCGCTTAGAGCATGTTCCGAATTTCCATTCTCTATCTCAGTTAAGATTGGAACAATCAAAAGTATCAAACAGCTTCCGCGTAACCAAAGAATGGCCTCATGAAAAGAGAACTGCACTGAGTAATTTGCCGTTAACACAGTGTCAGAGTTGTCGTATTCATGGACAAGTGTGATAATTATTTTCTCAATCCGTGAGCAGTGTCAAACCAACGACTGTGTTCGTATTACAGAACACTTATAACCATTTCGCTGAACACACCGCTTACCTAGTAGAACGAAGGTAACGGAACGTAGATCATTAAGTTCTAGAATCAAAATAATTGGCTGTCGACTTTTTTCATTGATTTATAACTTTGAAACAAATTGTGGTATTATTCTGTTACACGGCGACACATGAATTTCCGACCTCGTTCGCTGGGCAAGAATTCTTCATAAGAGTGTTAGTAATGATTCGTAAGCTCAATTCTTTGGCTAGAGGCGTGCGTGGCTGAATTTTCAAAAAAAAAAAACCTTTTACGACGCTGCAAAATCCAAAGTAAATTTATGTTTTACACGACCACACGTTTTCTTCTTATCTTGCTTATATTTCTCTGGACAAGACTCCTCCTTCTAGACTGTTAGCCTTCTTTCGATAGCACAAGTCTCGAAGAACTCAAAAATGTGTTTGCTTTTGAGAAAGCTTTTTCGATAGTGCTGAAGAAGTAAGGAAAGATTTGTGCTTCTAACCTTGTCAGAGAGAGCTCTTTTTTGAGATTATTAATAACCATTTGATAGCGCAAGTTTCATTTATTCCATCGCTGTGTTATCTTTTGGAAGAGACCGGTTCATTGCGAAGTATCAGGGAGAATAAGGTTGAGATTCGCATCCTGTGCGAGCTTATATACCGGCTAATGTACCCGTTGGGAGTGGGGCGATCGATCAATGGCCTAAAGTGTTAGACATGTGGAATGCAACTTGTTATTCGAATGGGAATTTTTTCTCCTCTTCGGAAGAAACTCCAGATGAGACGACTGACTGAGCTGTCACGAGATTATCTCTTTACATTCATATGCTTTTTGCGTTTTCAACGAATTATACGTGTGAAGAAAATGAAGGCGCGAAGCGAGTGTGAAACATAATTTCATTTTGGATTTTACAGCATTATAGAAATGTACCTCGAAAAACCGGCCACATACTGCTGTAGCCAGAAATTTGAGCATTTGAATGATTGCTAACTCTCATGGAAAATTCTTGTCCAGCAAACGGAGTCGCATATTCATTTGTCGCCGTCCAACAGAAAAGAACCCAAATTGTTTCTATAATCCGGGCTAAATCGTTAACTTATTTTCGGAATTCCAATTTTATAATGCGTTTCTCTCAACCAGAAATCAAACATTGAGCATGATACGTTATCATTTTACGTCCCACTATCTCTAAATGTCATCCTTAAAATCTGACAACCTCTATCTACCCGACTTTTTTTTTTACGGAGTTACAGTGTTTTCCTCTGGTCTGCACTCAAATGAAGAGCAACACTGTTAAGTTTATCGGAGCATTTATGTTTCCAACTAGATTGTGCTGCGACTTGATTCTTCACATTTAGCGTAACAAACTTACCCTCACTTATTTTTCAAAGCATTCGTATACATGTTCTCAGTAAATTTTTGAGGACTGGTTGCTGAGAGGTAAAACCCCGGAGTTTTGGTTCACCGACATATAATTCATGTGACACTATTGGGTACTTTTCCGTTATCGGGAAACATTTTTCGAAGGCGCTTTTTTGCTGATTAAAGACTTACCATTCAAATAATAGTATTTATTCAAAAGCTCAAAATCGGCAATTTTATTGTTATGCTTCTTTTTTCTCTAAACAGAGCTTTTCCCCTAAATTATCATTGATCATTCGATGGCTTAGATCTCGGCATTTCAAATGCTTTGTTTCTTTTACAAAAAACTTCATTACGTTGTAGCAGAAAAAGTAAAGCTGAATTTTATAAACGGGTATTTTTTGTTGACTAGGTGTGTGAGCGCCGTGCATCGATCGCGCGGCTGGTCGATCGTACAGCGTGGTTCACATGAGGTACACAATTTTTTTTAATGAATTTAGAGTTGTTTTCACGTTTTAAGAATAAGTTTAGATAGTACGATCCGCTTTCACGTTTTAAGATTTTCTCTACACGTTCATGTGATTATCGTGCCTAGGTTTAGACTGCTTAGGCTTACAACTATCAGCGGATCCAGCTTAAAGAGAAAGTGGAGAGCCTGAGCTCATCAGGCCGTAGAATATAGTATTTTCTACAATTACAATACGAAAAATCTAGGAATATCCTTGGAACAGAGGGAAAAACATCAAATAAATAACGAAGATTCGCTAAAATTACGCTACGCTTTTAAAACATAATTATATCTTCACTGCACAGCGCATTGAAAAAAGCCTTCCAAAAAAACAAGTACAGTTGCAAAATCACCGAGACTTAAGCTTTTGAATGAATACTAAAGCTCTTGTGGGAAATCTTTTTTTAGCAAAAAACACTCCTTCCAAACAAATGCTTTTCGATAACAATAAAGTACCTACTATGGGTTTTGCTGTACATTGAGCTCATGATGTTGTGGGTGAAGAATTTCCAGTCATCGGACATCGTCCTATCACATCCTAGGTCATAAGAAATCTCATCTTAGTTCATGAGTTTTTTCACTGAAGTGTTTTCAATGTCGTACAGAGGTATATAATTCTTTTTCTACTGATGCACTGCAACATAGGTTCCCTGATGCATGGCCGAGTTCATCAAATTTTCGATGACCTATGCGTCACTTCTCACGAACAGTTTCTCTCTTTCCTAATTTATGAGAAATATTCACCAACATATACTCGAGTAAATATTTATCGAGTGGCATATTATGTTTTGTAAAATATGATAAAACTTTGTTATCCTGATTTCAGATTCGGCACTATACAGAAGCGTTACGGCGATGTGAGGGATGGAGACGTCATAGAGACTTTCTCTTTGGTTATAACGAAACCGTTGAAACGGATGTTGACTGTCAGGAAAAAGCAGATAATTCTGCTTCTCTGAATAGTGGTACTGAGGAGAATGGGTGTCAACAAGTGACGAATGGTTCTGATTCTTTGAATGGTGGTATTACATACATGTAGGTAGTAAAACATTCTTTTGATGACAAACTCTTTTTGGTAGCAGGGTATTAATTATAACGAAGTTCATCTGCATGGAATCTATTCTGGTGAGAGTACTATATCTTTTATTCAAATGTGAATCATCCAACTGTTAGCAATCTTAGGTCGAACCGGTGAACAAAGCGGGTTTTGTATTCTTTGTCACAATCTCTTGAATTTTCTTCTTATTCTCTTTTTATCACAGATAGCTTACAACATTGGAATTCGCCCATGTAACTTATTTGTTTTTGTGGTTTTTTTTTCTTTCTCTTGATTCGTTCTTTATGCTAATTCATAAACATCATTACTGCTTTCTTGTTAATTGTTTATGATTTTTCGGTGACTAGAGTGCCTTATGAGTTGACAGCTTACGAGACTTTTGCAAGAGTCTTTTCTCTATCACTCTGAGGATATAAATAATTTTTAGAAGGTTTCCCTTCATTTTCAAACTTCAAAGTATAAATCTGCGAAAGATAGGATGGAAATGAAAGTTTTGTCATTTCTACAGCAGCTTCAAGCAGCAGTGATTAGTTTAGTTGGTTGTTCCTTACTGGTCAAAATACCACTTCGCTGCGCGAAATACGAGTTTCAGTGAAAAAACGGGAAAATTATTTATAAAAGTTCATCAAGTTTTTATAGCAATAGAATAAGGAAAGTTGCTTTCTGTTGACAAAAATCTATAGGATTGTTGTCGTTTTTATTTCATTTGATTGTTCAGTATGAACTACGATATGCACTGCTATACACGCTAGTCTTCAGCTTCAAATGCATTGAATTCAATGCATAGCGGTCCATATGTGTTAAGCAAGCATTTACCTCTCTTATATGCTCTGGTCATCCGTCCTGATGATTATTACCAGCTTGCGTTTATATGACAGCTATAAAGGTCTAAACCGACTTTTCATGTTCATGCATTTTTTTTTTTGCAGAACTGGCATTCAAGAGCATATTTCGGAGACTTTTGAGTAGCACAGTAGGGGAGGAGGGAAGGGAGGAGTAATCTGGAATTGAGCGGCGTTGGATCGAGCGTGTTTAGTTGATTTGATAGTACTTTATATATTCTGGACCGATCAAAAGGAGTGGCATTTTTCCGTCATGGTGAATCTACGTACTCACTTTACTTTTCCTATCGTAATCATTTATTCATTCGCATCAATGTGGTTTTCCATCATCATCTGTCTGAGCGAAGCATGCTTTTTCTGCTTTAAATGCCAGATGAAACTAATGATGTCTTCGATTATCAAAATATATTGAGCACTTCTGCACTAGGACTGTGCTAAAGTCTTCATTCGCTCGCTTCAATCTCTTACATAGATGTGTATCTAATGTCTTGCTGATTTCAGGCGTTCTTTTTCATTGGTATTATTATTTTGCATTCATCATCTGCAAGGACCTTCGGATTTGTGCGTTGTTTATTAAGAGCTGGTACGTCGCTTTGCTTTTTCGATAGCTAAGGCAGTCCTTGATCCAACTTCTCGCCTAACTTTGTGTATCAGAACCTTTCCTAGACAAATGTGGTACCATTTGTCGATTGCAGAGAGATTTTAGGCTTCTGGGCAGGGTCCAAGCGGCGAACTTAACGGTGCATCATTGCACGATGCTTCTAACGGCTACTTTACACATCCCCAAATCTGCTCGTCATTACATTACACATCGTCTATAATCTTTAACGTCTAGTTTATTTTCTATTAATCTTCCATTCAAAAACAGATTTGAGTCATCGTTCTTCGGTGTACTTCACTAAATTCCTGTTCGTCGAACTCTTATCAATGTGCAGAGGAAGAGACACGCGGATAGGAGAAGTGATCCCTGGAATGAGAAAGGCATTCGTTTCGAATATAATAGATCTCCAACTAATGTTCCGAACTTGATCCAAAATATCAGAATTTCATTCTTCCAAGCAATCGAAAGTATCAAATAACATCTATTGAAGTATGCTCCATCTGCTTGGATGCAGTTCTGCCAACGCTCCTGCAAAACAGTCAATTTCGCGCTCATAAAGCTCATTATT
The DNA here is from genome assembly GCA_019055375.1 of Parelaphostrongylus tenuis. Lineage (NCBI taxonomy): Eukaryota > Metazoa > Nematoda > Chromadorea > Rhabditida > Metastrongylidae > Parelaphostrongylus > Parelaphostrongylus tenuis. The sequence continues at coordinate 265,195 of JAHQIW010004047.1, read as the reverse complement.
CTTCGATGCAAACCAAATAGTCAATTCTCGCCGCAAATGGTTGATATCTCGAAATTTTTTCTTGTCCAACCAGTGCTCCAATGATCTGAAGAGATGGAAATTGGACGGAGGTAGGAGTCTGGCGGGTACGGCGCATGATCCAGGTGCTCCCACCCCAAATCGGTCAAGTTCTTCCTGTTTTCTTCGCAACGTATGGCTTTGCATTGTCTTAAAGCAAAATGACTTGGTGACGGCGGTGACGTGGAATTGCTTGATTGTAACGGTCCAGTTGCTGACAGTATCGCTCAGCGTTGATCATCTGACCGGCTTGCAATAAGTCCCAATAAATCGGCCTATTTCGGTCCCAGAAAATGATCAACGTTGCTTTTGGCGTAAATTGATTTGGTCTCGGTGTTGGTGCTCCTTGCTGACCCAATGACAACCAATGATTTGGACAACGCTGGCTTCATTGTTGGACAGGTATGTGCAAAATCTACGAATCGATGCGCAAGAAAATTCTGCACAAAATAGTTGAAAGAGAAATTTGTTTTTGTGGGGTAATTTCTTTTTCTGGATCAAGTTCGGAAACTTAGTTGGAGATCTAATAACATATGGATTATGAGAATATTATTTAAGTTTTCTAAAATCACCTGGGTCACGTGCGATTTCTCACATCAAGTTTAGAATATCATGGGTATAAAATATCTTAGATTTCTAATTTTCTATCTAAAGTTCCATGCACCGACCCTCATGTGCGGAACCAAGGACAATTTAGCCGAACAGCGAATGCCTATGACATTCCGACATAATGATGTGATTACGAGAAGGCCCTTCACACTTACCGTAACTATGAGCACTCGTCGCTGCCACCGTATCTCGCCGATGTTATGTGGTGTTAAAGCGTTGTGGTGCTGGCGATGCCCATTTCGTAATTGCCACCAGTCCCACATGAGAACAGCACAGCCAAGGGAACACAATGTTAAACCAATGCCGTTCCATAACAACTCCTTAACACAGTAACATCGAAAATAACGAGTGTAAAGAAGCACTTATGCAGTCACTTACATTACTGAATACTCGGTGAGCGTAAAGGAAAAATTTTCGAGGAAGTTACTATCAGTTTGGACAAAGATAACATCCAAGTACCCAAGAGATACCTTCCTTTTCTCAAATAACATATGTAATACAACCTTTGCATAAGTCAGGCTTACTCGTATCCATCAATTCTTTGGTCTATTTGATGTGTATCTATTTAACACATTCAATCCATCGAGTATCTTTTTTCGTTCGGATGAAGCGCAGTATCTATGGGTGCCTGGAGTCCCGTGGATTTCTCTAGACAGTCGTTCTATTGTCCACTCCTAATAAGAGAAAAATAAGAAGAAAAGAAATCACAGTTAAATTGTCGCAATGGATTGGCTAGGCAGTTTAGAAGAGTTTGCAATCGTGCACAGACACTATAGTGTTCGTAAGGGGTGGAGCTTGTTGACATGGATCCATAGGATTCAAGGTTTTGAGGAAATGAAAAGTGTTCGCTTTTTTCAGTAGGTAGGTTCAAGTGCTCGACTTTTCGAGAATACGAACCCATATGCATATTCGGCTGCAGTGATTGTGTAGTAGTACACATAGCATCTGGTGCAGGAAACGAAGTGTTTAGAGGTGTCCTGCAATACACATGGCTATTTAGTCGTGCGTTCGATCCCTCACCAGCGCACGAAATATTCCATCCTCCCGAGTTCGGCAATTTGATACGAGACTCGTCTGCGAGGAAGGCTCACTGACTTGATACATCGCTAGCCACCTTAAGTTTGTATAGGCGAGATCCCCTCTAATGGTGCATGGTGACGTCATTTGCATGGTATACCCTCACAGATCGATCAGCGTTAAAACTCTTTATTTATCATGTATTATGCGGCTTGCGACTACTACTCGATGTGCGACACTAAACTAAAAGGATTAATTAGAGACTCAGAGTCGATTATTACGGGAAGAACATACATCAGGTGAGGAGAGTCGAACGCCAAACGCTGCAAGTACTCGATGAGTACATTAACAATGACTAGGTTATCGTAAGTATCATTTGAGCCAGCATGTCATGTGGTCTGTAAATGGGCTAACAAACATGATTGACAATGGAAATCGGTGAAGAAAATGATTAACTACAGCAGGAGAGATTCTTAAGCACTAACAGCGAAAAGGCTCCGTGTAACTCACGAGGCTGGAAGGCCAAGCCACATGTCTTGCATTGTACAAGTGTCCATAACAGACCTCACGAAAGACTCAAAAATATGGTCAGATCACATTTTTTAGTCTCATCGTGTTTGTGGCTTGGATGAAGATGATACTTCTTTCATCCACATGTGCTTCAAATAGCTTCCTCATCTACTTCGAGACATGTGTGCATCGTCAAAGTAATCATTGACAACTATGATCAAGTCACCACAATTAGCGAAAGTGCTGAATACGACGGCTTTTCATATTCTGAACAGGTAAAGACGTGTATTTTCTTCTAAAGTTTGCAAATGTAGCCGTCTAGTCTCAGAAGGCACTTCAGAATTAACTGTAGGGCCTGTTAAACCTTTTTTGATCAAAGCTCGGTGAGAAAAAGTGCTGCAACGAAATCATTTCATGAAAATGCAGTCATCGAGTGCGCATCCATCATCTCACGACAACAGTGATCCAAGTAAATGTTTTTATGAGCCAGTGTAAATTATCTAAACTGAATATATCTGAAAATTTTTTTTTGAGCGAACATGTCATGTGGTCTTTTATGGGCAACTTATAGAACCCAATACACGTGCCTCGATCTTGGCTGCCTCATCAGTTGGCATCTGCTTCGTCATAGCTAATCCTCGCGGGGACGGGGACTTTAAAAATATCTATCAGATATATTGATTTTGGAGCCTGGCCGCAAAATAACACTCGGAACGAACGGTATAATATCTGAGCTTAACTTATTGAAAAAACCGGATTCATATAGAAAGTCAGTGAGTAGAGGTACTTCATTGTAATTCATATCTAGTTGCGAGCGTCTTGTTCGTTGCAGGGAAAATTTCCACCAATACAAGTGGTAGGGCTGCAAAAATAAACAAATCTAATCGTTTCCTGTACATACAACCTCTTCTCAATGGGTCATTTTGCACCATATGCATTGATTTTGATTAAATTCCTTTTGAATTACATCTTTCCAAGCAAGAACTTTTTCAGTGTTCTTTTTGCTTAACTTATAGCTAACTCATCTACGACCGATATACCCAACACTCCAATAAAGCTACTTTCTAGAAATTACGATTCACAAAGAGCATTTGTTGGAATAAGGTAAATGCTGCTTATATCTTATGAAGATTTTCTGCTTGTTGTATAGGAAGTTATTACCGATGTTATCTTTCATAAGTCAAGCTTTAACCCTTTGTCAACGGCACGGCCTGTTTTTGGGTCATAACGCACCGCGCTGGTGGCGGGTAGTTTGTATCATTATGCGTTGAATGGAAATATGGGAACTCATTTAATACTTGAGATTCTGAAGGGACATTACCGTATCAAATATTAAAATACTGCAGAAGAGATTTCATGAGGCCTTTATAGTAAATGAACGCCCATCTGTCAGAAGCTTTCTTTTCTTTTCCAACGAGAAAATATATCGCTGTGAAAAGAAACTTATTTCTAGTATTAAATATATATACATAAATACAGGAGTAAATTCCAGTAATTTTCAGTAGTATATATATATATATATATATATATATATATATATATATATATATTCATCTCATCGATTGTTTGTGAAACCTCGCTACAAACATTCAATATATCCTGTAAGAACGTTTGAAGCCTTACCGTCGTGAGGTTATAGCCATACGTACGCTTTATCGCCCTCTTCATCAGTGGCCCATGATCAACACTGAACCCTACTCTAGGAGAGATGGAGAGGCATTATTGATAACACATGGTATTATATTATCACCATTGCTTTCAATCGATGATTGCGGTTGGTAGTAAATATATGTGAATCAGTCTCATCGACTGTTTTCGAAATCTAGCCATAGACATTCATTATATCCTGTAAGAATGTTTGAAGCCTTATCGAGGTTACGTCAGAGCCATACGTACTTTTCGGAGGTATCGTCCTTTTCATCAGGGGCCCGAAGAGGGCGATGTCTCCGAAATGTAGGTGTGCCTTTGGCGTAACAACATTGGCAAGGCTTTGAATGTGCTCAAAGGATATGCTTTCAGAAGTCATGTAGGATTTTTCCAAATCTATGTTATTGTAGTCATTCGAAGGCTTGAGAAATATCGATTTTCTACCAAGATGTGTGTTAATAACTTGAGTGAAAAGTTCTGAGAAAATGCTTGTAACTTTTTGGGCGTCGGCCATTTTTTGTGTTTTTCGGCTTTTCTGAAAGCCCGTCTTCTTCCGCGTTGATTGGTATATAATTTATCTACTTATTACAAGAAGGAGTTAACAAGCGAGCAAATTAGGTTGTTGATGATGCGCGAATGGCTGTTCGGTTCAAATGCAACGGTGGGAAGTGATCGTATCAATCTGGCTTTGGGCGAAGACACATTGGAATCGATCTTTTGCTGGAGAAATGGCAGGAAGTACTTCAAGTTGAAGGAGAGTACTTTGGCTATTAGTTTTGTCCTTGTTCGTGTGTAATAGGTGCATAAATGAATGTTTTACTCGCATTTTCTCAGAACTTTTCCCCAACCTGCTATATGGAATGAGAGTAAATGAAAATTGATTTTTGTCATCATATGTTTGATTTGAGAAGTTTAGAATAATAATCTACTCAAATATTTTATTATTATTAATTTTTGGCAATTGATGAGACGGAAAATTGTTGATATGATTGAAGGATAAATATCATTAAAATAGGAATAAATCTAAATAAGACAGCATAGGCATGTGCAATGGCAGTTTGGAATAGGACCTTTTCGTGAACATTTGATTTTCCCTTCAAAAATGCGGAGTTTCAGAGGAAGGATCGGCGAGTTTCTACTACTCGAAGCCTTATTGAGCTTTCTTCTATGATAATTTACTATTTACTGACGACAAAACCCCATTTAGTAACGAAAAAAGTCCAAATCTCAATAGAAAATTATCACAATATCATTTGAGCACTCCGCGCCCCCCACGCGAGACTTCAACGTTGTTGTCAAAGGGTTAAGAGCTCTTTGCTGTAGAAATACGAAACGTGTCCTCTGACATCTTTGGCCATTGTCACGTATAGTAAGGAAGTTTGGAACCGTCCGTGTTGAACTGTATACATATCGCGATAAGCGGAAATTGTTGTTGAGGATCTGGACGTGGATGAGTCGCAGTTCCACAATTTACTTTCAGTTTATTGAAGCAAACCTCAGGTCATCGCTGGTACAGAGGCTATAGTCCTCTTGATAAATCAATGGTGCGATATTGTTGATCATTTTATAACTTGTTTCTAAACTGTTCGGCAGTGATTTCTTACCAGTTTGATCCATGGCACTTGAGTGGCAGTCTTTTGTATTTCATAATAGTGCAAAATTAGCGTGACGACGCATCCGAAGATGAGTAGGAACGCTAGGGCATAAATCACGGAGTACATTTTCCATTGTATACGACCGTCGATGAGGAAGACCACAACAAGGAGCAGACACACCTGGAATGCACTTTCGATTGAAACTATAACAAAACATAGATTCATATTCCATGACAGCGATGGTCTTAAGCTATAGTTCGCAATTTCACGCGTAAATTGCGGAAAAGTGCTGAAAAGATTGAAAGCGTTTGCCAATCACTTGACCGCCATTAATTTTGTACACAAGTCTCAGTAACATTTTTGTGTTGAGTGTTGATGGTGGATGATCAATGATTCCCCTCTGAAGTTTTTCGGGCCCACCACTGCTTGTTGAATCCTTCGCTCCGTTGTCTGTTATATAATTTCATTGACAAATTATTAGCTTGTTGAGAAGACTTTTGTATCGGGCTGATTAATTTGACTGATTTCTTTTTATTTTTATAAAGTCTAGCCGAAAATGAGAGCTTGAGTGAGAAATTGTCGAGAAAATATCCCCTGAGTGACGACGCCCAGCCACATCATTTGCTTTAGATATGCTCTCTCATAACGTCTATCTGCTGGCAGATAGAGGAGTTGTAACGTAGAAAGAGTGGTGTCAAAGCGGGCGTCGGTAGTGCAACGGTTCAGCATACGCCCCCGTTTAGGATGAAATTTGGGTTCGAATCCCAGGTAACGCAAAAGTTTTTACACTCCACTCTACATCATTAGGTATATCATAAAATCATACCACCGCTAGAGGAAGTCAAATGAAATAAATTGTTTTATTATCCCATAATTATTATTTGAGCCAATACGTCATGTGGTCTACCATGGGTTCTTGGATAGCACAACACAGTCTCGGCCTTGCAGCCTCTTCGGTCGGGCAGGCCCTTCGTCTCTAGCCAATCGTCTCGAGTATCCCTACATCCCCCTATAGAGAGTGACATGTTGGCTTGAATAATAATTATGAGGTATATTTGATATTGAGCGTGGTTTTAAGAAAGCACTCGAAGCAAACGGGATATAATATAAGTCGAGTGTAAATAGTATTGTAGAACAGAATTCTATACACCAGATTAATACATCAGGAACAGAATAATCTCTACAGAAGTATTACCAGCCACTTCGTATTACTTTGAATTACGTCTATAGATGTTATGTCGTCACGAATCTGCTAAGAGAAGCCTGTTTGATGAAGTGTTCATGCTCTGTTCTTGGAATCGGAAACACGTAAAAACTTTACTTGATTGATAGGGAATCAAGCAAAGAGCTCAAGCTCAAGTGCAATTAGCTATCGTTTTATCGGTTACCTCTTGGAATATTCTTTTTTACTAAGTACTCTAGCCACATCTGATGTGTTCGAAGGTCGTTACACTGGTTAACTTACAAGTACACTGTCATTACAATGTCTGACTTTAAGCAAGAGCCTATCTAAATGTACGGTTAGAAGCAAAATACTACATTAATACCTAAATAGCCCATTTCAGCTAGCCACAAGCAATTGCGCAGATCCCATCATATTTGAAATTTGACCGATATCTTCCCAGCTCGACATGATATTCTAATCTTAGAGCCTCGACATGCGATTATATTGCTGGAGACACGGCAATGATTTGATGGCACCGACTTACTCTTAGCTGGCCTTTCGGATGGAAACGATAAACATTCCTTACTGCCTCAGCTTTGAAAAGCCCTAATGATGATCAACTCTGCGTGACATCCAGGGCACCCCATATCAATGGATGAGATATTGAAGAATTGGGATTGCCCATGATTGTTCATCATTTATAAAGGGTAAAAAACAAGAAACATAGTAATAAAGAACTATAGAGCGCATGTGGTGCAGTGGTTAGAGGCGCTCTGCGTCGCGCACGAAGTCATTGGTTCGATCTCGCGCTCATGGATTACCAAGCCATTCATCGCTCGCAGTCGGTAAATTGGTACCAGACTGGTCTCAGACTTGTCTGGGAGGATAATCAGCGCTGACTCGGCTCAGTGAGAGGCCACGGCGAGTTATTGTACAGGCCATATATGCATTCAATCACCTCATACGAAGTTAAAAATTAAAGACGAATGTGTGGCGCATACCTCAAGGATTGATCAACGCCGAAAGCTCATCCTTTTTATCCTTTAGACTATGAGGCCACTGGTAGCTTCTTCACGCCTGTGAAGTGAAGGAACCACTAAGATATTAGGAATCGTCTCGCATAATAGTAAGTTCTATTGCATACACTTCTAGTCACTTTTTTCAAAACAAAACACGTAATGAGCTGTGGAGATGACGAAACATTTTATATCGAAATAGACTGCATAAAAGAATTCCATTGCTTTGATTATTAACATAGACACCGTTGATGATAATAAATAGCCGACAATATTGGTGGTTATACTTATACCTGTCAATATCGCTTAGCATTTGATAATATTTTGTTAATTTATTCTAATTGTTTCGGCACATAGCATGATAGAAGTTTTGGAAGTACAGAGCTGGACTTCGACACGTCGAAGATGAAAAAATGAGTAAGATGAAGATCTTTTTTTAGAGAATACGAAAAAAAATTACACTTGGTACATGTAGATCTCTGGTAAAAAGTAGGCAGAAAGTCGTGTATATAAAATGAGATAAATTCGGTGACTGTAGTACATTGTGGCAGATGCGCACATGGCATGGCGGATCTCGAAACGTTGTTCATGCCAGCATGGAAATCTCTCAACTGATATAGAATTTTCAAGAAATATTCCAAAAAAAGTAATATTTCTGTAGAGTACGGGTCACGTATAGAATATTATTATCTCAATAGTTTTGTTAAATCAATTCTTATCGCACTGGGACAGAGCAATAAATAAAAATGACTCTCACCATCTGACAGAATTTTAGAATTGGCAGTGGCGATAGTAGCCATGTGAGTGGACGTGCCATGTCTGATCCCGACTAAATCCTTGAGTGAGAGATCAGTGACCGGGCTGTACACTTGTCTATGAATGTGGACAGGAGGATCGCTTTATGATCGAGCAGACACCATCAGCTGAGCTCGCCAGCTGTGTCTTAGCCACCACATGTGTCTGTCTTTCATAAAAGAACACATTACACAGTCAATATAGGTACGTAAATCTACTGTAAACATAAAAAAGGACAGAGCTCTCATTGTTGATCAATTCATGAGAAATGCGCCATGAATTCAATTTTATCGAGCATCGTAGAGGTGATTGAATGAATATCTGGTCTTCACAATGACTCACGGTGGTCTACTGATGTATCAAGTCAGTGCTGCTGTCCGCCGAAACAACCACGGTACCAATTCGCTCACCTCGGAAAGATGGAAAGCTTGGTGAACCTTAGGCCTGAAATAAATTACTGATCGTGTGTGTTTCAGGGCATCTCTAACCCCTGCGCCACCCTCGCCCCAATGCATATATGTTATATATGATTCATATATATGCATATATTGTATACATATATTCATATACAAATGCACATAAATATATGTATACATGTATACATGTATATATATATATATACATATATATATATATATATTTAGAGCGCGTGTGGCGCAGTTTTTACAGGTGCTCTGCGTCTCACACGAAGTCAATGATTCGACCTCGCTCTCATGGCTCACCAAGCCATCCATCCCTCCGGGGTCGATAAATTGGTAACAGAGTGGTCTCAGGCTTGTCTGGGAGGATAAGCAGCACTTAATCTGTTCAGCGCGAGGCCACCGCGAGTCATTGTAAAGGCTAGAAATGCATTCAATCACTTCAAAGGAAGTAAAAATTGGAGACGAATGCATAGCGCATTCCTCAGGGATTGATCAACGCCGAGAGCTTTAGCTTTATAACTATATATATATATATATATATATATATAGTGTGCAGTTAGAAGATATATATATATATATATATATATATATATATATATATATATATATATATAGTTAGCAGTCAGAAGAGCAGCAGTTATAGCAGAAGCTGCAGAAGCTGGGAAGAGCATTCGCAAAGCCCAGCGAGGCTTCGCCTACTACATGACCAAGATGATTGCACTCCGATACCCTGACGAGACACTTACACCTTCGAGAAGGGCTATGGAGAAAATCATCCACCAATACTACTCGGATCTCTTCGCTAGCCATGTCCTCTTACCGTCATATAAATTGAAAGAGGAAGAATATGTCGCCCCACCGGTTCTTCCTTCCGAAATCCGACATGCTATATCGTCGGTGAAAAACAGAACAACACCCGGTCCAGACAGGATTAGACCAGAACACCTGAAGAACCTGCCGCCAGTTCTCATCAATACCCTGGCTCGGTTCTTCACTCGCTACCTGTCAGAATGCAAGGTCCCTATTCAATGGAAAACCAGCAAGACCGTATTGTTGTTCAAAAAGGGAGACCTTCACGACATAGTCAATTGTCGTCCAATCTGCTTGCTGTCCGTTGCCTATAAACTCTTTACTCGAGTCATACTAAACAGGATTGACAGAACACTGGACGAAGGACAGCCATGCGAACAAGCAGGGTTCAGAAAAGGATTTAGTACCATAGACCACATCCACACGATCACAAGACTCACTGAAGTTTCGCAAGAGTACAAACAACCACTCTGTCTCACTTTTATCGATCTGAAGAAAGCCTTTGATTCAGTGGAAACAGAAGCGGTTATAGAGGCTCTGGATAACCAGGGCGTCTCTACTCGGTACATAATGATCCTTCATGAGCTTTATAAAGATTTCACGACCAGAATATCTCCATTCTACAACAATATCACCATTGACGTAAGAAGAGGAGTTTGACAAGGCGATACAATATCACCAAAACTATTCACTGCCACCCTACAAAACGTCATGCGAAAATTAGAATGGGACGAAATGGGAGTGAAAATTGACGGTCGACAGTTAAACCATCTTCGCTTTGCTGACGATATCGTTCTCATATCACCAAACATCAGCCAAGCGGAACGAATGTTGACTGATTTCGATAAAGCCTGTGGAAAGATCGGTCTTCAACTGAATCTAACGAAAACAATGTTCATGAGGAACGGATGGGTTTCTAATGCCCCATTCACGCTCAACGGAACGACAATTTCCGAATGCTCCAGTTACATCTATCTAGGTCGTGAGATCAACATGATGAACGACCTAGCCCCAGAGTTGAGCAGGAGGAAACGAGCGGCTTGGGGAACGTTTAAGAGCATCGAAGATGTAGTGAAGAGGACAAAGAACATCCGACTCCGTGCCCACCTTTTCGACTCGACAATTATCCCTGCCCTAACGTATGCAGCAGAAACCTGGTCGCTACGTAAGCAGGATGAAAGATCACTTGCCGTTATCGAACGCGCAGTCGAAAGGTCGATGCTAGGAGTATCCCGTATTTCGCAAATGAGACAAAGGATCCGAACTTCCGACCTACGTCAACGATCGAAAATCAGAGACGCCGTTCTACACGCCAGGATATCGAAAATAAGGTGGGCTGGACACGTGATGCGCTTCAACGACAACCGATGGACGAGAGCCGTTACCGACTGGATTCCTCGGGACGTCAAGCGCTCTAAAGGAAGACCACTGACCCGTTGGTCCGATTTCTTCACGAAAGCGGTGGAAGAAAGATATGATGCTCAGCGAATCCCTAGAGCGAGGAGGACCCACTGGGCTACTCTTGCACGCGATAGGGAAAAATGGAAGAGTTGCTGGTACCCGCTCGAGTCACTCGATGATCAACGGGACGACAGGTGACAGGTGATACAGGTGACGGCTCACATCTGCTCTAAATCTTCCATCATATTGATCCCAACTTAGCACCTTACCTTTGCCCATAATAGAATATCGTAAGGATACTAAATCCTTGCCCTAGAGCTAGTAGAAGTAAGCAGAATTCTCCCACATTTTTGGATTCAACAGTTTAGTTTCCAGTAATCGCGATATCTTGCACACAAAGATGCAGCATTTGGAAACTTCCAAATCCGTGAAACATCGTTTCCATGGGATTTACTGGATAGGCTTGTCCATCCCTCAGCGTTGTCGAAGTCAACCACTTCTTTTCATCTTTTCACATGAGTAATCACGTTTCAAGAGCGATACTGTCAGCAAAGCGAAGATGTGGCTGCGCCTAGGCAGCTTTCAGTATAAAATTCCATCCAGAGTTTTTCATGACAACCTATTTGACCTTTTTCGACTTTTCGCCTAAATAAAATCCCATAAATTTTTTTGTCAGGCTTAATGAAGTCTATCATAATGTGGTAGTGTGATAGTGAAAGTCAATTGCGAAGTTGCCATATAATTGGAGAACGATTATATATTCTTTGTTGATCAACAGTAGCACGAAGCTGGTGAAATTCGTTCGGCTAATGTTTCGACGTCTCCGTTTTCTCAGAGCAGACGAACCTAGTTGATTGCCCCCCAGTTATTGTGGTTCTCGTCTTCGTTGTCGATTGAGTCAAATCTTTTCCGATGGACACCGCTCAAATAAAGAGCCTCATTCCGATGCCCTTTTATACAGGACGATTGTTGATAATTGTAATTGTTCGTTGACAACATTGCCCACAGTCCCTGAGCTTCTTCATTTGAGCGTTGCTCACTGGAAAGATTCGAGTCGATCGAAAGCGAAGTTGAAGACGACAATGAGGACAAACGACTGTGGACAATCTACTCGAATCATTGGCTTTGAAAAAGACGAAAACGGCAAAACGATGGTCAAAAGAATTTGTTCCAACCAAAATTCAGTAGTGGCTTAATCAGCAAAAAATATATGATTGATTGGTAATGTCAAAGTTAAAGTCGGTTTACAAATTGTCGAACAATTGTTATTGAGCAGAGTTTTGATGATCGTCCAACGAGCTTTATAATTTATAGGAAGGAGAACAAACTCTCTTCTCTTGTACTATGGAGATGAAATAGCAAAGGCTCTTGATGCTTGTCAGTCCCTAGGAATGCGCCACGTACTCGAGTCCATTATGCATTGTTTGAGATGATTGCATATCAAACCTTTACTCGCGGTAGCTTAATGATTGATTTATCAAGTCAGCGCTGCGATCCTCCCAGACGGTCTGGTACCAATTCTGTCTTCGCCAATGTTTCGCCGGCAACTAGCTCAGTGAGCTTTATGTGCATGGGTTCAACTGAAAATATGAAATTAAGTTATCATGTGAGAAAGAAAAGAAACAAACAGCTCAACATATGTTTCCTATCACAAATATCTCCTCCAATTACAACAAGTATAGAAGCTAAGAGCTGATGAATCCACGGAAAATCACGAGATGCTGTTCTGAAGTGTCACCACCTATGCCGAGTAATCTCTAACTGATTTAAAATTCAAGTAAAATTTACTAAAAAGAACTACAAAGATTTATTAAAAGTGATTAACACTGCGCTTTAATGTAATAAATATATACACCGATAGACATGACCTAGCTACCATATTGGAATGAGAGAATTAACGCTTACGAGAAGTAGTACGATCGTTAAAACTGATACTTTCAGCTGTCGATAGAAAAATGTAAAAAGAAGAAAATTGACAAAACTATGAGGATCAACGAATGAGCAAAGTTATTCAGCCTGACAAAACCACAGAAAAAAATTGGAGTTTTAAGGAATAGGAGAGATTAGAACAAATATATCACAAGAGAAAAGGTGATAATTCCTTAAACACAACATGGATTATGAATGCTCAATAATGCTCTCACAAAAAATGCAGCTAAGTCGGAAATATACCGTAAAGCTCTAAGCAATGTCTTGCACCGATTAGAAGTAAAACTGGACTAATGTTGCAAGACAATTTTTCATGTGAAACCCTCGAGAACTTCCTTCGGTAGTGGTAGATGAATCTATTACTCTTTCCTGAAGAATGAATCAATCTTTTTCTTTTTCGTTGGCGAATCCTTAACCGCTGTTGCAGCCAGCCGCTTTTTGCTCGAGTTCTTTTTCTTTTCGCGTTCTGAAGTTGCTTCCTTAAGCCTCCTTGCCTGATCCAGTTTATGAAAATGTGCTAATTCCTGTAATCATTTCTTACCCATTGCGAATGTCATTGAATAGCGTACAAAGTCAAACCTCTCTGATATCAGCTGGAAGTTCCTGAAATGCCATAGATGGTATCGGACCTGAATCAGCGAAATCCACATCAGCGGGAACTTTTGTTGGAGTGACAGCGGTATCGAACTGTGCCGGGTCATAAATCTGACAAATTAAGTTTAAAAGAAAATATCAATTACGCCTCGCGAAAAATATTACCTGCCATCCATCGTCGTCCACGCTCATCTCAGCATGAGGTTCTGGATTCGATACAGCTACAGGCTTCTTTTCTGGTGTGTTGTAAGCTGTTGGAGTATTACTAGATGGGCCAGAACCCTGATTTCAAAATTCCTCTGCAGTATCTATTCATTAGAAAATTAGGAAAATCCTACCGTATCCGCATCCTCTTTAAGCACACCCTTCACAAAAACTCGTGGTTTAAGAAGGGGAGTTTTAGAAGGACTGAAGATACTAGAACCTAAAAGATTTGAAATTTTTCCCCTTTCGGCGCCCATATTCAAAAAATGCTTTTTTTTTACACTTTTTTTGACGTTTCAGTTCGATAGTTGAATCTCAGAAGTTCGAACAGTGCATTTTATTTTTTAAATAAATTTCATATTATGCTGTAATAAAAAAAATTTCATTTCATACTTATGCTTCTTTCGCTGGACACATCAATTCATTCAGACTTCCAATAACCATTCGATGGAAAGCACTCAAATGCGCAGCACAATTTCATTCATACTGCTACAAGCGGACTAAGAGATTTCTGTCAAAAAAAAAGCACACTATTGAAATCTTTGAGAGTCAAGCTATCGAATGATTATTTAAAAGCGATGACTCGATGACATGTTGCGCAATCCATTCACATACCGATACAAGGTATGCGCACAGCATAAAATTCGTCAAAATTTGTGTCATCGGATAAATAGTAAATTTTTTGGGGAAGAGCTATGCTCAACGAAACATGCTTGGGTGGGAAATATAATTTTACTACTACATTTATAGCGTAACATAAATGTTAATCAAAAAATTAAAATATACAGCTCAAATTCTTGAGATTTAAACTATTTAATGAATTTTGATTTGTCTAGAAAGGGCAAAAAATACGTCTTTTGTATATGAGTGCGGACAGGGGAAAAGAACCATGCACTTCTGATACATTATGCATACAGACTGAATGCTTTAGAAGGAGCATGTTCTAAGCATGTCAAAATATCTATTACCTAAAAAGAAAAACAGAGAAACCTACCCGATTCGCTTAGCTCTAAGCGCTTCTCAACCCATTCCATGATACTTTGTGACTGAACGTTGACGCCTTCTACAAATCGAGAAGCAGACATCGACAAGTTAAAAATGGGTGGAGTCCTATGAAAAATATACAGATCGGAAACTATAGAATGCATTAAATAAGTGGAGCGTGTTGAGATTGTGAGAAAAGTTCACGGAACATACCACTCTTCGCTACCAGACGGTGCTCGGTTGTAGGCCTTCGCAGCTCCCCAGATGATTTCAGCTATTGCTTGAGGTTTATAGGATGGTATTTTCAGTGTTCTCGTTGTTCGAGTTTCCCCCAATATGCCAAACACTACGTTTTTCTGCAGTTCGTTTATTCTAAAATGCTCGTCTAATCTTATGAAATAATAGTATGAAAGCAGCTTGTTTGAAAGCCTCGCTACACCTTACCAGTATTTATTGATTCACAAGCTTTACCTTAACTTGATCAGCAACAAGGCGTTTCGAAAGTTCTTTCGACAATCCTTCAATCCACCTAAAAGACAGTATTTAGAAGCAAGTAAGCACCAAGCAGTTTTCTATTGCATTCTCTGTGTGAATTACTTCTAACACCTGTCTCCCACTGAAAATGAAGTGATTCGAATGGACGCCAATAAATCCTTAATTTGACAAATGGGAGAGAGCCGTTCGGTTCCGTTCACTGAAATTGACCGAACATGACATTTATCTACTCGGATCTTCGCGAAAAATTTCGCGATCGAGTATGCGGTCATATTTCGTGACCTCAAAGACTCCGATTGCCTCGACCATAAAACCCATGAACATCAGTTGTCCTTCAAACGCATCCCCAGTTCGAGATTTCCCTTTTCGAGATTTCACGTGAATAGAACATTTCTCATTTTCTCGACGTCAACGCAGGTCAGCACTACGGATTCATTCTCTTAGCTGTCTGACTCCAACATGGTCACCTCGAGTTTTCACAATTTTCAGTGATTTTTCATCCTGCTTATGTAGAGCCCTAGTTTTAGACGTGTACGTTAAAGCAATGGAATTAGAGAAACAAACGATGGACACAGAAGCAAGTGTTCTTAACTCCTTCCACTATACGCTGATGCTGTTGAGAGTTCGCTTTTATTCGCTCGGCTTTGTAAGTCTCCTTTATCAATCCTTTATCCCTTATCTTTGACCTCTTGAAACATTCTGACATGACTACAGCATTACATTTTTATTAAGCTGAACGGGAGTGGAGCGCCAACAACAATCCCACTTCTCATTTGCATCGTTTTGTGAGATTTCCTTAAGTAGCGATCATTCAACAAAACTAATCGGATTCGGTCAACATTCATGCAGTTTGGTCAATGTTTCACGTAACGGAGAGGACATCATCAACAAAGCAAAAATGTCGCAACTGGTAACCACCGACTTTTACTCACATGGTGTCCGATTCTGATGTTCACTTGAAGATCTGCAAGATTGCAGTGAATAATTTTGGCGAGAAAGTATTCCAAAAACGGCCAGCCTTTCCGTGTTGATAGCAATATCGTTGTATGACGGTGACACTTTCGTTGTCAAATTTTTAGATACCGATTTGCTATGGCTGTCCGCACCTTTCATAACTGCCCCTGTCTCAACTGGATTGAAGGCTCTCCTTATATCGATAATAGTGAGTTAGAGCAGTCTCTTGTCCCCTTACGAAGCATCCATCTACGAATGTTGCTACAGTGTGGGTGTGGTCTACACTGCTCAATCCCCTGCATAATCTCATAGCTATCCCCCGTCCAAAGTTCTGTCATTCCTTTTCAAGATACGAATGAAGAGTTAATAGATGACAGAAAGGTAGAAGATTCGGGACCAATTACCGATGTCGCGGAGGTAGCGTGTTTTGAACAATAACACAGTCTTGTTAGTGTCTCATTGAATGAGCTTAGCATTCTGACAAGTTACGATTGATGAGGAGACGATGTGTGTTGATGGAAATTCACAGAAGGCTCTTTAGGTGTTCAAGTCTTATCCTCACCAGACCAGGTATTGTTCAACGCTGCACCGACAAAATAGCACGCTAGATTTCGGAATAGAAGACTGTCCAAACAATTAATCCTGACTACCTACTTTGATTTGGAAGCTGGCGGATGTTAACGATCAAAAGGTCACGATAAAGATAACCATGGGTGAATTTCTTTATCGCCTTCCTGGTGAGCACAAATGTTCGCTTTGCACCTGAAGAGGCCGCATTAGTTTTATTATAGGCAAAATTTCGGTGGAGATGATGTCAACATCTTCACTTTCATTTACTACTGATATTGCTTTACCTTGCAGATTTATTCATCATCTTTCTACAGACAGGTAAGAGTTCGGCATATAACGTTTTTTGAAATACGGATTCCATGGTGATTCTGCAACTCTTGGTTTTTCAACTCAAACGTTGAAATTTAAAAAAGCCGGTTCCGTTCACTATGATGGATAACGTCAAATCACCAAAAGTTGGTTGACGATCTCACCAAATCTCTGTGGCGGCTACTTTTGTGATAGGCGATGCTTGTTCTTGGAGCAATGATGAGATCGAAGAGGTGAAACCACAAATTTACTACCGTGTGATCCATTGCATTACGGTAATTTCATATTGTGAGCTTCCACGTCGAAAGTCGTGTAGAAGAGTGAATTACTATAGAGGTCCTGATCATAATGATATCATATAGCTGCTCAGCATTCCTCTGAACAGTGATATGAACAAGAGCTTTTCGTCCTGGGTCCAAGCTTAGCATTCAAATAGCTCTTGTGTTCTTCCTGTAGTACACCTTCAAATCCACACAGAACGCTACTACCTCATCAATCGGCTCACTTGCCGTCACATGATTAGACGAATACTCTTATTCTTGGCCGCTACCACAAACTATGTTGAATGGGTGGCGTCCTCTCGCCTCTGATGAGGCCGTGCTCAACCTTTCTCGACTAAACTATCAAACCTCGATGAAGAATTCACTTAGTGTGAGTGCATCATGAGTATAAACCGCTTTTAGTCATTCCATAACGCCCGTCTGACATGATCCTGCAAATTAGCAGCCTCTCCACACATGTCCTACTCAATGCTGCAATATCAAGTGCTCTATGGAAATCAAAGCGACGAGTTAACCAGATTACCATGTTTGGCTCTTGTCAACCATGGATGACTAGCTGAGTTCTTAGCAATGGGTGAGCTGCGGGTGGATGACTCCTCATCTCCACCAGAGCAAATGAACTTATTTGTTGGCACTTGCGTTCATCATCTCATGTTTCCAAATCTTTTAATTGAACGTTCTGGTTCTGGGTCGAATCCCCACGTGAGGTACACTTTGCATGGACACATCCATGTATATATGGATGAACACATCCATGTATGTATGCATGAACTATGTACACAGAAAAGACGCGTATCAAATCTAGGCATCAGAAAACAGGGTCTGTTTCCTGGTTTCAGCACTATCTCAGGGAACTACAATGTCACCACGTGGTTCGCTTTAACTCCCCATCTAAAACCAGGGATCATGTTACATAGCCTCCACAAAACTGACTGCTGATTTTTCGGTGAAGGAGGTTCACATATTATCGAATCTAGACTTATGAAATAAAAGGTATAGTAATGCACGTCTAATTGACTATAATTCACAATACTAATTAAATTTAAAATTGAAGACAACTACGAACAACCTTGACAGAACTGTAAAAGCAGTTTTTCATAAGAGACCTCAACTTCTAAGGAATGCTCGTTCCAGCCAAAAAACCATGTGTCAATTATAACTAAACTTCGCACTTCTGCAGTGGTTTTTAACGCATTCTTTCCTGGAAAGTTCTTGCTGACAGCGATAGACAGCTGAGAATCACGTCGTTTTACCTTAAACAATTGGACAAAATTAAAAATTAGCTCATATCAGATCTATAAAATTGAAAAGATTACATCAATGACAAACGTAACATACAACAGACTGACCGGTTCATTATCGTGTCCCTTTGCAAGCTGGTGAATCCACTGCGCTTGTCCTTCGAAATGAAGTTCAATGATTTCAGAAGGAATCTCCGCAAGATCAGCCATTGTCTAGAGAGTGATTGGCTCGTAAAGTGACGAATGAGTTATCTACCTACCTACTTACGGTACACGAGATGCTTACCTTAATAGCAAAACGATTCTGAATGGCATGACCAAGTTTGCCACCCAACATCCGCACCTCATCGATCGGAGTTTCGACGAAGATTGCGTTCACAAATTCGAATGGCAAGACCGTTTGCTGACGAGGCTTGTGACGAGAGCAAACCAATTTAGCTAACATCTTAAAAAGAAAATCGTTGATAACACAGGAAATCGAGAAGAGCTAACATTGAAAGCATAAGGCTCTCGGCATTGATCAATCCAACAACGATACGATATGCATTCACCCTAGTCTAGCACCGTTTGAGCAGATTGAATGCATATCTGACCTTAACAATGAGTCGCGGTGACCTACCAACGTATCGAACCAGTGTCGCTATCCTCCCAGACAAGTCTGATAGCTAATTCACCGACCCCGTAAGGATGGAAGGCTTGGTGAACCTTGGGCACAGGGTCGAACCATCGACCACATGTGAGTCACAAAGCACTTCTAACCACTGCGCTACACGCGCCCTCAGCTTATATTATAGAGCCACCTGAATCGTACCACAATCAATAGTGTTAAAGAGACACCGATGGCATCGCGATCAGACTTGCTGTCCTTAGTCTATGAATTTCACAGCAGCAACGACCTCATCCTTCGTGACCATGTCTTCATAGTTCATCTTTGATACAAACTTAACACTCACTACAAACTAAGGCGGCACATCTTTATTGATAGTGAGAGCTCCAGTACACGGAAACTGTGCTGGTTTAGCTGTTTTGTTCTCTTTAGTCCCGAGGTAAGCCTAGCTGGGGCTTCCTTAGGTCGCCATCACTTTAAGATAGTCGTCGGCTCTTGTGTAACAGTGGGAAATTATCACCTTGCGACTGGTAGTTGCCAAAACGGCGGTCATTCCTGATACGAAAACCGAGAAAACTTATCTTGACAAACTGAAGCCTGACGTTTCGGCGACCCGCTTTCTTCAAAGCCTGGGCGTATGTAGTATTAGGCTACTACTATTAGTCTAATAGTACTAATACTCTACTACTAAGTCTACTACTAATACTCCATATGCCAAGGCTCTGAAGAAGGCGGGTCGCCGATACGTCAGCCGAATTACTACGACTAATTTACCAACCTAGCGTCAGCTTATCAAGATAAGTTTTCTCGATTTCCATGTATCAAATAATTATGCCGAAGTTTATAGAAAGTCGAACTTTTGTATTCCTGATACGGTTAACTCTTAGCTGGGCTTTCCGACGTCGGACTCCTCAGCTTGAGTGGCTCTGCTGGGCGGCGAAACCCCGCTGTACTTCGCAGTCCGACGCTCAGGAACACCTCACGGCCACGATGAGGCGATAAACCATTGGAGAGAAGAAGAACTCAACACTCCCATATTCATTTGATTGAAATCAATTCCAGTAGCATGAAAATCTTCGAGACCCCTTACTCTACCGCCCTAATGCAGTGTTACGAAATATAAATTCAAGGATGCTGAGTACTATGCAAAATATTGGACAGCAGGTGGGAGCTGAACCCGCGTTTCATAAATACCGTAGGTTCGTGCTCAACCACTACACGACCTTTGTTCTGCTATCACTCTTTCTGCGATACACGACATCAAAGCCGCCAACAACTAATGGGTAGCAAAGCGGTGGGCTCGCTAGTGTAGTGGTCAGAATGTGTCCCCGGTATAGGGGGAAATACGGGATCAACTCTCTCCATGTGTGTATATCTCTGGTGCTGGAAATCACTAGATTGACGCCAATAGAAGAACTATATCGGTGAATCTAAAATCGTGAGCTCGTTAAGATCAGATACCTTATTATTCGCAACTCCTGCAGAGCAAAAGAACTGCGTGCCCTCTCGAATCGCTGCACGCATTTGCTCGATGGTATGAGCAGCAATGGCGAGGCGCAGCTAAATCTATTTCTAACTATAGATAGAAATTCACAATCCTTTCACTAGAGCACCTATAGAGAATGTAAATAGTGGAGAAATATCAGATTAGATCTGAACGAACATTGCTGACGTCCTTCGCACAATGAACCCGAAGCCAATCGCGTATTCTGCTCTCACGATCGTACTTTTCATCATCATTCTTATCAGTTCCATCGGCAAGATGAGTAGTGGGAAGCGCAGAAGATACATTGCTCAATAGCTGAAATAAGTGAATGCTCTGAAACGAGCTCATAACTTCAAAACCAGAAAAAGTACTGAAATGTTGAAGATAGTACTCTACGATAGGATTATTCGCAGCTCAATTGTTAAAAAGCTAGAATGAGTAAAAGATGGTACCAATATGTTAGGATAAAGGATAAAGCTCTCGGCGTTGATCAATCCCTGAGGGATGCGCCATGCATTGGACTTCAATTTTTAACTTCGTTTTGAGGTGATTGAATGCATATGTGGCCTTTACAATGACTCGCGGTGGCCTCCCGCTGAACCGAGTCAGTGCTGCTTATCCTCCCAGACAAGTCTGAGACCTGTCTGGTACCAATTTACCGACCCCGGAGGGATGGATGGCTTGGTGAGCCATGAGCGCGAGATCGAACCATTGACCTCGTGTGCGACGCAGAGCACCTCTAACCACTGCGCCACATGCGCTCTACCTACATGTTATACGGCAATAAATGAATATTCGACCTCATTTGTTGGATACGCATTTTACATAGGAGTGTAGAAAATCATTCAAAAGCCTAAATCTCTGGTTAGAGTCATATGCAGGCGGTTTTTCAAAACACGCTCTCACAGCGCTGTAAAATTCAGAATAAAATAATGTTTCACACTCTTCGGGCGCTTCATTTTTCTCACGCGCATGATTTGCTGGAAGCACAAAAAGCACATTAGAGTGTAGAGGAGGATTTGGAATACCTGTGTCACCCGCTATACATGGAGTTTTTTCAAAGCAGAGAAAAACTTCCCAACTGAAGACAAGTTACACCCAACACCTCGCCTGTGAGTTGG
The DNA here is from genome assembly GCA_019055375.1 of Parelaphostrongylus tenuis. Lineage (NCBI taxonomy): Eukaryota > Metazoa > Nematoda > Chromadorea > Rhabditida > Metastrongylidae > Parelaphostrongylus > Parelaphostrongylus tenuis. The sequence continues at coordinate 243,376 of JAHQIW010004047.1, read as the reverse complement.
CCGATAAACAAGCTCGCCAAATGTGTGAAGCTCGATCTTATTTGCTCTGCTAGACTGCAGTGAGACTGTTTTGGAAAATAATCACAGCGCTGGAATCAGCGAAATCTACGTTATCGAATGCTTACTGATAGTGTAAAAAAAGAGCTCTGTACTGCGAGATGTAAAGCACAAATCTTTGATATCTCCTATAACCCTATCAAAAGAGCATTTCCAAAAAGCAAACACATTTTTGATTTCTTCGAAACTTACACTATCGAAAGAGTACTAGCACTCCAAGGAGTTTTGTCCAGCGAAATATAAGAAAAAAAAGAAGAAATAAGAAAGCGAGATAAGGAAAAAACGCGTGGTCATGTGAAACACAACTTCAATTTGGATTTTACAGCGTTATAAAGAGTGCATTGAAATGCCGGCCATGCACGGCTCTAGCCAGAGATGCGAGCTTTCGAATAATTGCTGATACTCCTATGAAAAAATCTTGTCCAGCGAACGAGGTTGAATATTCATTTATCTCCGTCTATTAAAGAGTACCTCAAAATTTCAAGAAAATAGACAGCTTCAAAACCAGAAGAAATAATTAATCCTTAAGGGATGGCTGCAGATAGCAGGCGGTGTTGCACTGAGTTTTCACGCGGCGGATGGAGCACAACTTTATCTAGTTTACGTTAGTTCAACGTACTGTTAAGGCCTTCCCAAAAACTAAGCTTAGTATTGAAATCTGCATTTCTCAAGCTATCGAATGACTACAAAAACATAAAAGGATACCATAGAAATTCTATATGAAAGCTGGAAGCATGTTTCTTTTCACAACGGAGTGGTTTCCTGTTGAAAGATCAGGAATTTCAGTTCTAGGTGTCGTTTTCACCAAAAAAAAACCTATAGAAAGATCTCTTCAATGATATTCTACCGCTCAATGGGACATTTTCTCCTTAAACCTAGGTTTACCGAGTAAATTCCTCTACTTCCTTTGCGGCGCGCGCCAATATAAATCCCGCGACGAGACGGGACGTCACGCGGTGTGGTACATAATGTACCATGCCGTCCCAAGGTATTGAACATTGAAAATAATATTCTGAGATAGGATTGCTCTCCTAGTTGCCTCCCGAACACAGTAAGAAAGTTTTTAAAGTGAGGCCTTCATGGTCTGTCTGGATGATTGCTGCATGGGAGCTTTTAAAGAAAGGAAAACGGAGATATCACCGAGAAACTGAATTAGAAGAAAACGAAAGTGCCAAGTTAGAGGACTCACATCGTTCAGCAGCGACTGAGCACCAAACTCGACAATCTTCTGATCGACCATTTCCGTGAGGTCAAGAAATGCCTCGTCGACTGAGGCTCGTTCCACTACAATACGATCGTCGAATGAGTTCAGGACGTCGAACACCTCAGCGCTCGCATCCCTTAGATGATCGAGCATTCGGACAGATCATACTGGAGTGAAGATAACGTCATCTACACTTACCGATACTTCTGAATGTCGGCTTTGTCGATATGTTCGCCCTGGGGCACAAAGCAAATGTTGAGATCAGGACATTTGGCCTTGGCTTCCGGTATCATCATACCACGTTTCACACCAAACGGTCGTGCTTCATAACTTACGGCTAAGACCCTACACGTATCGAATAATCGATCAGCAAATGAAATCGATCGATAATGGACCGTAGAATTCTGGTATTCGTGGGGAACATCACCTTGACTTACCCTCCTGGAGTGCCTTCTCCTGCATGTTGAACCACGACGACTGGCGTATTCCATAGCTCAGGCCGTTCTCTCTGTTCGACTTGTGCATAAAAGCAATCCATATCGATCAGACCAACGACACGATCCATGGTAGATGATGGATGGACTGGACTAGTGGGGCATCGATCCCTGGAAATGGAATGTTCATGGTTCGAATCATTCCCATCACATCTAGGCACGACAAAGCCACGAAAATAAGCAAACATCACAGTAAGATCAACACAAATTTATGGATGAATGCGAAATATATAGGTAAATTAGGTAAATCACGAGGTAAATCAAACTGAACACAACGTCTGAATCGACTATTTCGACACCTCGCTCGATTTTAAAACCGAGGTCTCAAAATAGTCAATTGAAAGGTTCTGTTACATATGCTCACGTAACAACCCTAAGCCATGCAATCGACAATCAATCACTTTGAAGGAACGCCACGATGATCCTTTCACGGTACGTCGAGTGTAAGCAGTTCAGAGTCGATTTTTCTGATAGTGAGAATATATCCCCGAAGAACTGACTGAACGAAAAGGCACCGTGCTACTGATAAGACTGAAAGGCCGAAACACGTGTCCAGCACTTTAAAGCTGCCGTAACCGATCTTATGAAAGGCTCAAGAATTATTATCAGACTATACAGTATACACATACTAGAAACATACATAAGTGATCTGAAAAAAAGCTCTATTACCCAGTTTTGTGGTAGTGTAAAGGCATCATAATTGTATAGTTAACTCTTTCGTTTCGAGTGTTTTCTTAGGACCACAGCTCAAATTTCAATATGCCTCGCAATCATTTTTGAGCCACGCATGTCAGTGGCCCGTCAAGGAGGGCTGATTTATAGAGCCCGATACACGTGTTCCGATCTTGCGATCTCGTCAGTCGGGCAATTACCTTTTTTCGTCTTTTGCTAATCTCTGTGGGAGCTCCACTCCCCACACTAAGGACTTAGGTATATTCAAGGACGATAGTGATATTCAAAACTTTGAATCTCAGGAGAGAACTGAAATCGGGTTTCACTCTCTTCCGAGGGTTTCGTGCTACCACTACACCACCAAGGCCACCTGCTCAGATATACATATATTTGTACACATACGCATATGTTATACATCATATATTATATAGCGGTTTTTTAATGTAAGGGGACAAATGAAAAACCGAACTCATTCGCCGGACAGAAAATTTTCATACAAGTGTTAGTGACCATTCGAAAGCTAAGATTTCTGGCTACAGCCCCAAGTCGCCGGTCTTTCAGAACACCCCTTTATTACGCTGTAATCAAAATAAAACTAGTCTCAGACGCGCACATTACTCGCCAGGCAGAGCCCTTTCCTTCGACTAATAGTAATTATTCGATAGCGCAATCGTTGCTGATTATGCAAATTTAACTTATTTTACCTGCTGCTTTGCAGAGAAACGGTTCTTCCAGAATATAAGCACAGCGTAGAAATCAGCAAAGATTACGCTATCGAATTATTACTAATAGTCCAAAGAAAGAGCTCTGACTGGCGAGAAATTTGCGCGTGTGAAACACAAGCAATTTCCTTTTGTAACAACATTTAAAAAGGACTTTTTCGACAACCGGCCACGTGAGACTGTAGTCAGAGATTCAAGCTTTCGAGTGCTTACCAACACTCTTATAGAAAGTACCTGTCCAGCTAATGAGATCGGTTTTTCATTTGTTTCCTCATAACCAAAAAGAACCATTAGATTCGTATATTTCAGATAGTCGAAGAGCACTGTGGAGAATGCAGCGATAGGAATCGAATGCAAGAACGGCTTAGATGTTTCACAGTGAATTATGATGACATATGGTGAAGTAATAAGTGAGAAAAACATAAATATTTGACTTTCACTGGCGCAATAAAAAAACCCGGACTTCGCTGACGGACCTGCGCCACGCTAGGCATTCTAAAAGTTACTTCTCTAAGAATGACACTCGGAGGGCAAGATACTTCCCCCCAGAGGATTGGAAGTCGAGATTTACTTGGCTGTTCACGAATTACCTAGGTCTCAAATAGTCACAAATGTGCTCCAATGCGAATTTGCCTATAGCGCGCCAATCTCCTCGGTGTGATCGCCGTGGCACCGCCCATTTCTAGCCCCGTTCGACGAGGGTTCAGGTGTGTGAGCCCAGCGGAGACCAAACCTCTGCAGGATGACGGAAGAGCTCGATGACCTGGTCATATCTCTTGTGAAAAGCATAGAAATACATCTTCGACTGTGGTAGAGGTTTCAACAGTGCTGATATGAGACGTGCGCGAAGACAGGTCAGGGTTCTTTTAGGTTGCCAAACTATTCTGACCCTTAGCCGTTGTGAACTGTGTGCAGAAGGCAGAGGAGGAGGTGGCCGACTGGTGCGGAGTGACTCAGGCTATGAAGAAGCAATGTGCTGGTTGGACCCCTCCTCCAGCGCTCCCTTGCCATAGATGTGGACAAGGGGTCATCGCAAAGCGGCGTAGATATTCTCAGCTTAGCAAGATGGAATTACCCGTTTCTCAGAGCATTCTAATGATAAAGCAAGCATTCAGAGGAGTTGGTGTTTTTGTTTTCATCCATAACTGGATCAAAAAATAAAAGAAAACCATCAAAGATGCGTGTTTGAACGTAGACCATTCGTCGACTAAATTAGCTTTGACGGATTCCATCTTCACAATTCAAAGAGTTGATGGAGTCGAAGAGATCTTGAACAAAAACCCTTATCTTCCGCATGGTCAGTGCTTAAGCTCGAGATCCACAGCTTTATTCATGTAGGCCTTCTCACCTTTCAAAAACCTGAGAACACCACAAAGCTTGGGAAAGGATTCCCCAAAAGCATTTTTTTTCCAAATTCTGACTTTTGTTCCTGTTCATTTTTCATCGGATGTAGTCATCAACAATATGAAATGCAACCAAATTATTCCACACACTTAGAACCTGCGTAAACATCTGTTCCCCCTGAAAAATTTAAGATCCTAATTCCGTGATAGAGACCTTCACTTGAAATTTGCCTACTTTTGTTTGAAAAAAAAACCTTTGAAGAATCTTCTTAAAGAAAAGTGAACACAGAACAACTCGCAAGGATATGCTGTAACCTAGCTGTGTTGGCAAGTGCATTCAAAACAATCCCTGAGGGGAATCCACTGTACTTGGAACGGCACTGAATAATGTATCAGCGACTTCCACTTTGACATTTCCCTTATCCATAACCATCTACTTCATAGTTGTATTGTATTCTCGTGTAGTAAATGTAGCTAGAAATTCAGCGTAGATGGTGTAGGTCTACTGATTCCGTGTGTCTAAGCACAAAAGAAGGAGCTACACAGAACTCGCACCCATCAATTTGTCTATTATCCGTCTACATTATTGCCTCCGCTGAGAGTAGGAGAAGCAGGACAACGAGAACCAACTAAACCCAATTCTTAAATGTTTTTATATCTTTGATATCGTGGCTAATAGCGACACCGCTCCAATTAAGGCAAAAATATTACAAAGAAGCCTTGGAAAATCAGTGCTGTCCACTCAGTTTCCTGAGATCCTTCATAGATTACATACCACGAGACAATCAAAACCTTTGCAACCCCGTCAGCATCGATATTAGTTCCATGTACTACCACACAACTAAGCCATTCTCTCAAGATTACTAAGTGCAATTTGTGAGGCAGAAGGCCTTTATGACCTTATCAAATTATTTTACAATGCCTAAACACAAGCACCAACATCAATGACGCGTACAGATAACCAATATTCATTTATGTGTAAATAAAAGCTTCAACCTCACTATATCAAATTCTATACAAAGGTTAATTTTAAAGGAACAAACAGCTCGGATACTAAAACTCTACCCGTGTGTGACGTAGTCGATATAACAATCGGCTAAAATTGTGAACGATAAGAGACTGGTCTACGAATCCAGAAAGCCTGTGAAAAACATGTTGTAAAAGATATGAGGAAACACACTCGATTTTAACTTTTACTTGTCGATTACGCTATCCACTGCAGCTATTACCTCGTATTTCGTCGAACAAACTTACGAGACCCTTATTTCTTTTACTTCTTGGCTTCAAAGTAAGCGAGCTGAGCAGCATTAGATGCAAACACTGCCCTCCACTGATTTATTTTTTCACTTGTTTCAGTGATAGGAGCGATTTCACGATTAAAAAAAGCGACAGACCATCAAATCAAACAAATTTATTATATAACAATAACATTAGAAGAAGAAACCAAGTATCTTCCCTCCAAGGTGTCTTTTTCTAGCTTCCTCATGATCCATGATACCAGCGGAAGTGGTAAGAATCAAAAAGCCAAACTGACGCGACGGGAGAAGATTAGTAGTGTATTGTTCGATATCCTAAGTACAGTAGTGGTTGATAAGGTTGTTAGCAGATCAATATCTTTACAGTGCACAAACAACAGACCTTGAGCTTGATATCGAAACGAGGGGAAATCACAGAGCATTTATTGAGTCTGCCATTTAAGTTCACTACAATTTTTCCAGCACGGTGGTCATCAACAATTTCAAACTCTCCAATATAACCGTGTTTCATCATCACCGTTAAAAATCTGACTATAACCTGCAAATTAGATTAACAGTATGAGAGCATTATAAACCAATAAACTACTTTGCACAAAAATGAAAAAATTGAGTTGCACTAAGCTGTGGCATAAACGATGAAACTTATTCCATCATTTGCCCTTTTTATACATAGCATGCCCGAGGTTGGTATCTTATTCTTCAAAACGATGAATGACGTTTCGACAATTTCATCTTCCTCATAGTTGCTAAGTCACTTTTGCATGAGATAGGTATCAGTGGTTATCATACATTTCAAAAAAAAATCTGATAATTACTTCTGAGACAACCTGTCATGTAGTCTTCTAGGGCAAACTTATAGAGCCCAATGTGTTTTGGGCCTTGACAGCCTCGTCAGTTGGGCAGTACCCTTCGTCTTAGCCAATCCTCTTGGGGTTCTACTATCCTCTTATATAGAGTAGGCGACGACGTACAATTTACACGGGCCGTCAAGTGAAAGAAAACATTAGATCGGCAACGTTATACACTTGATTGTTCTTGGCTAGTTTTAGGTCATGGCCTACTCTACGCAGGGAGATAACGCGCTCCCGAGAGGATTGGCTTAGACGAAGGGTACTGTCCAACTGACGAGGGTGTTAAGGCCGAAACAGGTGTATTGGGCTCCATAAGTTGCCCATAAAGGACGACATGACAAATTGGATCGGAAATAATTATCAGATGATGAATTTTGCGCATGATGTTGAAAGAACACTCAAAACGAACGGTGTGAATCTAAGAAATATTTTTCGAAAGATACCATTTTGTGTGACTACACATCACTAACCTCTCCCATAAAAGTAGTTAAGCGCCTTTGGGAAAGGAGAAACTGCGGAAACATCCGCCATTGTTTTGAAGAGGATAAACCAATCTCGGGTAAGCTTTATATAGAAAAGGCCAATTCGTGAGATAGTTATGGGTATAATGAGGTCCGCTGCATGCAGATAGAGAAAAACGAAACTCAAAACTACAATGAGCAATAAATAGCACTAATGGAACCTATAACCCTATGTTTTACAGCAGCAAAGTTTGCGAGGGTTTTCCAGAATCTAACCCTAAACCCCTAATTAATTAACCCAGACTAAATTGAACAAGCTTGTATATCTTTACCATGAACGACAACATCAAACACAAAAGCAATCCCATAAAAGCTAAGCAGACAAATGTGCTGGAGCGCAGCTTCAGTTCTCGTGAATCCATTTACACCTCACTACTGTACACATGCTCTGACTGAAGAACAATCGTATTACCAACGATCACATCCCAACAATCAAATGTCTCCTTGGAATAACAATAAAACCAACGAACCTTAGACGCCGGTCGAATGAGTACCTGTCGTTTTCCTCTTTTCTCAGCATTATTAATACTATTGAGCGCTTCAGCAAGAACGTTCATCCGCACCATTTTTGCCCCGAAGTTTTGAGCTGAAATACGAACTGCTGATGAAATAAATAATTTCCAGGACCAGATATCGATGTATCTCGGTATTGATCGGATAGGATCGCAATTTCCCAACAGAAAGATATAATTAACCTTTTAAGGAACGTGCGACGTCGCACCCACTAGGTTATCGTAGTGGCACCGCCCAGTCATTCGCAAATTTATATTCGCGCACACCGCAAGGAAGATAAGGGAAATAACTACGAAAACTGAGATGGTGAAGAAACATTGCCATGATCAAATGAAGGACTATCACTGAAGAGACTTCTACAAAAGTAATTATAGAAATTGATATTACAGCACGAGCGACTTGTGCGACGCCATCTGCTATCAACGGCGGTCCGTCCCCAGATGGCTAGCCCCTGGGTGACGTGTACCAGCTGGGGTAAATGATTGTTCGAAGACCTTTCTTGCTAAACAACACTTTTCTCTTAGTCACTTTCAAATCAGTCAAAGGCTCAAATCTCTAGGATCCCTTTTCATTACGCTGTAGCAGCGAAAATAAAATTATGTTTCGCACACAGTCCGCTTTATTTGCTCGGCTGGGGCTTGTATATGGCGCTTTGCCGAAGTCTTACGTACCATTCGATAGTCCAAATCTCGTGGGTTTCTTCTTTGACTGGTTCCTTTTTTTTGTCTGAAAGGTTACCACAGACCCTATAAGAGAGAGAAGAAGACTATGTCTCACTCTCAAAGTTTTTATAGCTCATACAGCTTACATATGCGCGATAAAATATGATCATGTGGAGAAAGTCATGGAGCATCAGATTAACACAAAAAACTTGAGGCTTTACCATCACATGCAGAGAAAACCCTACTTGGAAGACAAAAATCGCGCGCCTCTTATGAGTTGCGCTGTGTGATCGATCAACAGCCGTCTCTTAAGAGTTAAAGGACGATTCATTCAATACAGCATAAACACCTGCAATGGCTGACACTTCAGCAAGTTTCGCCTTCTTCAGAGCCGTCCGGTCGCTTTTTATCGCCTCCAATTATTCAGTGACAAGCTGCTCAGGGTCCTGCCTAAGCATAAGGATAAAAAGATGAAGCTCTCTTCGTCGATCAACCCCTGAGAAATCCGCCATGCATTTGACTTCTCATTTTCTAAACTTCGTTTGAAGTGATTGAATGCATATCTGACCTTTACAAGGACTCATAGTGGCCTCCGTTGTATCGAGTCACTTCTGCTTATGCTCCCAGACAATTTCGCGACCAGTCCGGCAGCAATCTAACGATGCGACCCCGGATGGATGAATGGTTTGGTGACCCATAAGCGCGAGATCGAGCCACTGACCTCGTGTGCGACGCGGTGCACCTCTAAACACTGCACAGGCTAGGATGTCCAAACGGCTCTGAAGAAGGCGAGACTCGCCGGGACGTCAGCCATCCCTAGTGCTTCGGAAGGATCGCCCGTTGACCTCATGCTTACTTGGTAAGAAGATAAAATTCCTTCTTATTCAACAGTTTCTAGCGGTGGCATGATGTCACAGATATACCGAGTGATGTAGAGTGATGTGCAGAACTTTTGCGTCAGGCGGGAATCGAACTCGCACCACATCTTTTCCGGAAGCGCGTGCTCTAACCCGTTGCACTATTGACGCCCGCTTTGTTCACCACTCTTTTTACGCTAAGGTTTTGTACATCAGTCTACATCAATAGATATAATGATAAAATCACAGAAATAAATAATCTCTTAAAACGAGAACGACCGAGATCAAAAGAGACTGGTGGAACGAGTAGTAAGAACGTAAACACGATCAGCTTTTGCTGCGTAGCTGACTGTGGAGGAACAGATACTCAGTAAACACTTCGTCGGCTGCTCGAGTCGCATTGGAGCGCGGTATTGTCGTTGCGCAACCATCATCTAGTTTCCTCACCATCGACGTTCGTATTGATTTATTGATTCGACCTATCGATTACTTCCGGCTCATTCTATACCTTGACTTTTACCTCAATCGTATCATGCAGATTCCGTGCTCACTGAGTGGTGAGAACTAATTTCTTCTATGGCTTTTTTGTGGTTTTACTTTTGTCGTGCAATCCAGTGCTAATTACTTGGCATTAATATTGTTACTTACATCACAAACAACTTATTACCTGGATGTGAACGTCCCAAAATATCCGAAGACATAAGTTTAACAGGGCGAATTTCCTCCGTGTTTGTCTTTTCGCATTTCCTGTCACGTCCGTCGTCCCGTTATTGTTCGAGTGGCTCGAGCCGAGACCCGTAAAACCTACATTTTCTTTTTCTTTTCACCTTTTTTACCTTCATTTTACCTTTTTTGGTAGTTTTCAGTTAGACGGTGACAAATGAATATCTGACCTCATTCGCTGTAGAAGAATTTTTCATAGGAGTGTTGCTAATCATTCGAAAGCTTAAATCTCTATCTAGAGCCCCACGTGGTCGGTTTTTCAAAACACCCTCTCATAACGTTGTAAAGTCGAGAATAATTGTATGATTCACATGACCACGCGTTCTTTTCTTATCTCCTTTATATATTAGGCTGGACAAAACTTCCTTAAACTTCTAGGACTACTCCGATAGCACAAGCCTTGAAAAACTCAAAAATGTGTTTGTTTCAGGAGAAAACCTCAATCGCTAGCGTTGTAGGAGAAGGAAAACATTATATTTCACACCTCTCCGGACAACGCTCATTCTATAGACAGTTATAATTCGTTAGCTTAAGTTTCAGTGAATCTAACGCTGTGCTCATTTTCAGAAAAGATCGTTTCAACTGCAGTGTTCCAGGAAAAATAAGATCGAGTTTCACGTATTCGGCGAGCTTGTTCACCGGCTAACCCACGGGCTGAGGAGGGGTGGGGCCTGTCGATCGATCACCTAAAGTGTTAGACATGTGGGACGCAACTTGTTACTCAGTTGGGCTTTTTTTTTCTCCACTTTGAAAGATTTTCCATATAAAACGACTGACTCAGGTACTCCGAAATTTTCGCTATACGTTCATATGCTTTTCGTGATTACAGCGAGTCATACGCTTTGTAAAAATGAGGGCGCGTTGGGTATGAAACATAATTTTACTTTGGGTTTTACAGCGTCATGAAAGCATGTTTTGAAAGACCGGCTACTTAGGACTCTAGCCAAAGATTTAAGCTTTTGAATGATCACTAATACTCCTCTGAAAAATCTTGTCCAACAAACGGAGTCGAATAATCATTTGTCGCCGTCTAACACTGAAGAACCTTTTCTTTTTCTTCGAAGAAAGTAGGGGGACCAAGTATCCCCTAACTTACTAGATTTTTTGGAAATTCTTTGACATTTTAGCCCTTTTATGACTCGTATAGAGTACAAAATAATCAAGTAGACCTCAATCCTTCTAAGAAAATGTCTTTAGCTTACAAAGATGAAATAAATGTCAAAACTATCAATTTAAAGACAGAGGATTTCCTTTTTTCAAACCTTTTTTTTGTCGATTTTTCGCTCCTGGTGGTTTCTTTCCTCTTTATTAAATTGTAATTCTACAAGTTGTTTCCCAGAAGTGGCTTCGTTTTTCAAACAATGATAACTATGACAGCATTCTATAGGTGTAAGAAGCTAAGGTGTGTTTGTTAAAAAAGCCTTTAAAGTCCTTTTTTGACTTTATGGGCTTTTTTTTTTTTACTACTTCGATACACTTTATGCATTAGGAATTCTGTCGGAAATGTGTTCTATCTTGCTAGATCGGTGTTTTTGCGAGATAATCTTCGCCTTTTCTTCTTCTCCTTCATTGTCACTATGCTGAGATTGGCCGAATATCTTTTTATCTTTTGGTTTACGCGGAAATCACTGGGAACTCTTAGCTACTAAATTGATTGTCTGGTGGTCAAAAGATAGGAAGTTGGTCGAATGGTTAGTGATGCTTGGCGCGGGTTTACAGCGTCGAAATCTTCGAGATTTGGGCTATCGAATGAGAAGTTATAGTTTGGCTAAGAGCCATGTACAAGCCTCAGCCGAGCAAATAAATTGAGTGTGGAACGTAATCTTATTTTCGGTGCTACTACGTGACAAAAAGGCTTTTCAGAAGTCAGAAATATGGTTATAATCACTAGATTTGAGATTCGAATGATTGCCAAGCGTTTAAGAGAAAGTTTTTGTCCAGCGAGAAACGTCTTCAAACAATCGTGTACCTAAGCTGATACACGCCGTCTCTTAGGGTTAAGTAGATAGAATTCAGTCGTGTATTCTAGACCATTTCATTTTGACCTCATTTTCTATCATTTCAACATCCTTTTCAACGTTTTATTGCTGCTTTTACTAGTTTCCATGGCAGCGCTTCTTTTACTTGTATGCCACGTTTGCTTAAGTTTGTTTCCAGCACTTCTATGGCGATATGCTTCCCAGATACCTTCTAATTCCGGAGCTAAATTCATTTGAGTTAGTGAAAGTAATAGGGTGACGTCGTTGTTTTATGGAAAACTTCATAATCACCATGATGAGGAAACGGTAATGTCACTGGAGTCCTCTAAGGGTGACATAGGACAAAGAAGATAAAGCTCTCGGCGTCCAAATCCCTAAATACCAAACGCAATCATCTTCAAATTTTAGCATCGTTTGAGGTGGCTGAATGCATATCTGGCCTTCACCATGACTCGCGCTGGCATACCGATGTATCAAGTCGATGCGACTAGCCTCCCTGACAAGTCCAGTACCAATGTACCGGCCTCGAAAGGAGGAATGCTTGTAAGCCTCAAGCGCAGGATCAAACCATCGACCATGTGCATCTCGTGGGTACCGCTAGCCACTGTGTCACACGTCCACCTGCGTAACATAGAGCTTCACACATTCCACTGTTCAATGCACGATCCAATTTCACTTAATGTTGAGACCACAGCATCTTTTGTAGTCGATTCGTTTATTCGCATCCGTCAAACACGAAGGTCTTTCAACCGTTTGCTTGTGAGCTCGGCTACTGCTTGAGGATCTTAAGTATTTTGGGCGTCTTGAGATCCACTTTCGTTAGCGCTTACGGGATCGCTAGGTGTTCCTGCCCATGTGCCAGCGCCACTGCTCATCCCAATGCTCCCGTTCTGGTACAAATCTTCTAGAAATACTGGGAAATTCCCGTAAACATATGGAGCCGAATTCGTTGCGCTTTTAGGTAAGTGCCGCTTTATGAAGCTATTGCTCAGCATCCATTTTTCATGAAGGTATTTCTTATCATATCATTGATCGTTAGGTTATTGCTCAGCATATCATGTTTCCAAATTGAGCACTTCGATGGTCAAAAGCAATGCGAACTTCACGTTCATGAAGTTTCTGGGAAAATGTGTTACATGAACGGCTGACGTAAAGATGTAGGGAGAAACCTCACCTGCCCACAAGTTGAACTCCACTTTTGATTCCCATCTACTTGCAAAGTAATTCACTCTCCAAATCTCGTGTGTTTCGCTTCTTGTTCTTGGAATCACCTGGGAAATGCACGCCTTGTCTGTGTCTATCTCTACTATTTCAATCCATTTTCGATTTAGTCTGCATGCATTCTCAATGCTCATGTAACTGCTCTTCCTACGAGAAATAAGCTCGTATGCAGAAAAACATCCCTAGAACATTTGCTCTGATCTACTCTTATTCTTTATATGTTCAAGTATATTAGTACCTCCTATCCAAGTCTTGATTATTTGAGACACACAACTTGGAAGAAAAAGTATGGCGCACTGGTTAGAGGCGTTCTGCGATACACACGTGGTTGAGCAGTAGATGATCGATGGTTCGATCCTGCGCCTAATTCTCACCAAGCCTTCCACTCCTCAGTGTTACTGAATCGGAAGGAAACTTGACTGGAGCAATAGCAGCATGATTTGATACAACTGTAGGCCATCATGAGCCATTTTAACGGCCAGATATCATTCAATCACCTTGAGCGATATTTGATGAGGTCGATAGCATGGAGCCATTCCTTAGGGACTGGTTAAAATCGAAAGCTTTATACTTTACTTTTTTATAATTCAATTTTAACATCTTCTTCATGGAATCGTTCATATCACTTCCTATTTTAGAATAATCAGCCGTAAGAACTCTTGGACTTGTATCTGTTCTGTTTCAAAGCATTCTTGAAATCTTTCTTATTTCAATATCCAATATTTGATTCAGTTGATTGTTGTGGAAAATAGTGAAAAAGTCAATCGATGTCGACAAAACAACAGACAACAACAACCATAGTGCACACGCTTTTAATTTTGAATTAGTACAGTATAGGCTACAGTGATCGATCAGGATGAAGCAGTTGTTAATCAAATAACATCCATAAATCATATGAACAGCAGAGATATTGACATACATTAGTCACAGGATATCTTGTATCACACGATAATCCAATATACCATCATTCAATAAAACGTACTTAGTATGGTATCATGCATTGTACCCACAACTCTCTCACAGTAATTGTCGATATTTAAGCGAAATGAATAGAAAAAATCATCGTTAGAAAGACAGTAGATACTTCATAGCATTGCACCGGGGTTCATCACGGCATAAGCTGACGTCTAGGTAAGAGGTTTGACGACCTTTTGAATCATATTATTTAGTAAGCTTGACGAAGAACTAGAACTAGAAGTAGAATTAGAAGGTTCTTCGTTATAGAAACAAATGTATGAGTCGCTCAGCAGTCGCGTTACCAACGGATCAACGTCACTGCCTTTTCCCATCATTGCCTGAAAATCAAACAATACAGAAAACTTTGAAGCAACTTCTACAGATTACAGACTGACCTTCATGGTCCCTGACTCATCGGCATCACGTAGTCGTTCCCATCCCGCTTGCGATAGCCACCATGACATTCGTTCACAGTCTTTTACCTGAAAAGAAGACATTATTTGTTGATCAGATCACGTCTCGTGGAGAATTTGTTTTCCTCTTTTCCATTCCCTCAACAGCGCCTTTTCAGGTTGATAGATGGAACAACAAGCTAAAGTGGCAAAACCGGTCTCTGCACCGCTTACTATAGCTGACTTTATTGATGATGAGGACACTACCGAGATACCAACTATTCAGGTGATACTTCTGTAGCTCGAACAATCTACAAAAAAATTCCTATGGCCTATCTACATGTTGAAATTATTTCCGAGGACCATGTGATGTTTTCACCCCTATTCACATGAATTCAGATCTAATTTATCATTTACAGAGTAACAGGAAAAGCAACACACTGTCATGTTGGGGAAATCAGCAGACAATGAACCTTAATGGTCTCGTGTTGGAAAACGTAAAAGAAAGCTACTATTATAAGAATCATTTGGTCGAAATCGACAGTGCTCAACAATTACTGGACGAAGTTTTCTATAAAGTATGTCTCCATCTGATTTCACTCCTGCCAATTTCTTTTTCGTATAAAAGCCGTGTTTAGGTAAAGCATCTCGAACCATGGGAAAAAGGAACGCGAAAAGTCCAAGGAATGACGGGAATGTGTGGAGGGGTGAGTTTTATTACAGTTATTTCAGATAAAGACTGATTAAGATAGCTAACTTTAGGTACGCGGCGTGGGTGCTGGTGGTGTAGTCAGTTCCGCCTTTTGTCTGCTGTATAGGTTTTTCAAAGTAAAGCTAACACGGTATGCATCTTTCACAAAGTGGAAATTTTCCCCAAGATCAATGCAACTTGTTTCAGGAAGCAATTAATCTCTATGATAAATAGTAGAGTATCACCATATATCCGTGGTTTGGGTTTTATGTATATACGTTATACTCAGCCTCCAGCTGATTTATGGGAATGGTTCGAACCATACTTGGTAAATTCTCCATTCTCCCACCGATACAGTTCTAAGTTAATTCTTCTCGTCAAAATCATATTCTTTCTTTAATCGATAACAGGACGACGAAGAAGAGATCGATCCGAGATCCGGAGGAGGTGACGTAATGACGTTTGGTCAAGTCGTTCGGATAATGCTCACCAAGCTTGATTGGTATGGCACGTTGTTTCCTCGTATTCCTGTTCCTATTCAGGTACATTAACTTTACTTGTTCAATCGAATAATTCGCTGCTTCCTTGATGAGAGGACGTGAGAATGTTTGTTTTCTTGAATTATGTACCTTAACAAACTTGCATGCTTCAGAAAGAAATAGACGAGAAGTTTGCGGAACGTAAACGTGCAATCTTGTTTGGTGAAGGCCGACTTGAGCCACGGGTTAGAGATCGTAACGAAGATCGGTGAATCAGAAAGGATTTGTTCTTTTCCACAACTTCTGAAGACCTTGATTGCTGCTTTTCAGAACTCTCCGTCGTCGATCTCGATCACGTGATAGAAAACGTCACATCAGTGCTGAACGAAAGCATGATGAAAAGCGCATGCGTCCTACACGATGTGGGCATCATTTACGTCATCATCATTGCACAAAACATCGCAAGAAATGTCCTGAAAAGGCGAAACGGTTCGTTAGTGATTCAGACAATTTCGTTGAAGAAACTCTAGGGAAATATTACAGGGCTCATTCGGAATCACAAGAACATGCAGAGAACGACACCAAAAACATTGCGACTAACGAAGGGCCGGCGGAAGACTCAGAAAATACTACGCCGGTAGTGTAATGAAATTCATAATGATTCCAGAAGCACAATTTGTATGATAAATCATTCCGATCGATACTTGTCAGCTGCGTTAGGGATACCAGTACATAAGCATTAATAACACATCATGTGTGTTTTCTTGTCTTGCAACTTTAACTCGTTGAGATGGGCTATCTGCTTACAATCTCAATTGTGATTTTACGATATGCAAATTTCCTTCAGCTGAGATCATAAGTGGTTGACGTATGTGACAAATATCTCCGACCATTTTTTTTCATAGTCTTCCTCAAAGTCGTTTCATTCCTCTAACAACCAATCGTTGATTCGTGCATTGGTGCGCATTATACGTACATCAAGATCAGTTTTATCTCAGTAACCAGTAATGCGTAAGAATGCAGCAAACTAGTTCCTTGAGAGGTGATTATGAACTGGTCTCAATAGATTTTTTTTTTTTTTGAAGAAAAAAGGAACGGTTTAATCGTGCACAGCCTGAGATCAGGTTGCATCACCGTGAAAGAATTTGATTCCCCGTAATTAACCGCTCTCTTTTGTTTGGTCCACTTGCCGTTCATTCTGTGACTGGTCCACATATGTATATTTCTTGAGAATTATGGTATCTTGAACTACAAAAATCGGCGTGGTGTTGTGTGAGCTCACTTTCAGAATATAATCTCATTTGTATATTATGCACGATAGAAGCTAAAGGATAAAGCTCTCGGCGTTGATCAATCCTTGAGGGATGCGCTATGCCTTCGTCTTCAATTTTTAACTTCATTTGAGGTGACTGAATGCATATCTGGCCTTTGCAATGACTCGCGGTGGCCTCCCGTTGTGGCGAGTCAGTGCTGCTTAGCCTCCCAGACAAGTCTGAGACCAGTTCGATACCACTTTCCCGACGCCGGAAGGATGGACGGCTTGTTTAGCCATGAGCGCGTGATCGAGGCATTGACCTCGTGTGCGACGCAGAACCCCTTTGACTACTGAGGCACATGCGCTCTTTAAGCACAGTATCCCTGAAAAATCGGTACATGCTTCCGCTGTATATAGCAGATCTGGAAAAACCCTGGTTCAGAAAAGTGAGCACGCTGTTCGGGAATTAGAAAGCTGGTCATTACCCTCTGTCAGCGAGTCAAGGCTAACTTGGTTGCTTTCTTGTGGCACTTTTTTTTTAAGTAACTATCTATTCACTGGACATTTTATGTCTATATGGGGTGTGATTTTCTCAATTTATGATCCATTCAGTATCTTTAACTGCCGTTTTTAATGAACTGGTTCCTCTTTCGATTGATTAATAGTTAACTTTCTCATGAAGCATTGTCTCTACTTCTGTAGTTTTGTTTGAAAAGAGGACATCGTTTTTGGCAAGACGATTCTAGAAAATTTACCATAAACATGTATCCGATAGTTATCGCAGTGAAGTGACTGCTTATACTACTGTGACACAGCTATTAACAGTTTTGAATTGATAATGTAATGAGGAAGCTGCATCATTTTTCGTTTACTTCGTCAATATAGTAGAATTTTGATCGGTCAGATCTTGCAGTCTTGAGGATGCCAAGCTAGAGTGTTCGGGGAAGGGCGTCGAACTAGTAAATTGCTTTTTGATCACGTGCATCACTAACCACTCGATCGAAAAGACAATCACGTTACGAAGTTAAATTGAAGAATCGAAAGCATAAAAAAGCATAGATTGATTCAAATAATAAAAACACCTAGGCTAAGAGCAGGCCAGTGATAGCCAACACCTACGTTGTCACTAAGACCCTCTCGATGTAACCAGTCAAAAAAACAACCATATTATACTGACCTGTGGCACATTGAACCCATCACTGAGACCCTCTCGATCTGCCATTGAGTCAAAAAACAACCAACGGCCAGATAGTGCGCGTACAAATGCTACATAATGAGACGTCTCGATGCATAGCACTGCTGATAGTACCTAGAAAAGGTGTATTGAAAGAGAAGTCGCAGAAAGAGTAAAACAGGAAGCCCGCTAGTGTAGTGGTTAGCACACGCCCCGTAAAGGATGAAGGCGCGGATTCATCTCCAACCCGGCTCCAAAATTTTACATATCACTCAATATAATTGAATATATAACAGCAAAACAACTGAATGATGTATTCAGTAGGAATAGCGACGAATCAGCAGTGATACGGAGCTCACCATTCGATGGACATGTGGTTTTCTCACAGGTTGGCCGCTCGGATAGAACAGTCGCATTGCATGGTCTTGCTCGCCGGCGTTAAAGTGTATACGAGTCGAACATGGTACGCAATACGATACCTGAAAGGGGTTGGAAGCAATATCCCTAGTAAGCAAATGTTAGCACTTTTATTACCAAATATGGCCTAAGTACTCCTGATATGATGAAAAATATCATTGTAACTAGACTGAAGCTTAAGAATATGGAAAATGAAAATTTTAAAATACAGGCATTTTCCCTAATAAGTACGTTTATTTGAAGCAGAGCAAAAAACTGTGAGGTTCTGAAAGCGACAAATTCTTCAAAGGCATTCTAATTAGCAGCTTCGCTGTTGAAGGTTTCTTCACTCCTTAATCATTGTGATGTTCAACGCACTAACTAAGAGTTCGTCTAAGAGACGTTCGGGTAGCTTGATGTGGTTTATGGCCCACTACGTTCAACTTTAACAGCGTTAACAATAATCGAAAATTGAGGTAAAAGCGTATCTGCCTTTTCCCTTGACCATACCTGAATAGATACGACACAGTTTTCGCAGTGCTTTCACCAGAGATACTTTTCGGTTAAGACTGTTATATCGAGGTGGAAAGCCATATCTCACTACCTCTGCCGAAAAAAGAAAGCCATCGTAAAAACCTTTCGTGTAGATTCAACTTTAGAGAATCTTAGCAAAACTATTTCAATCTTGAACTGAACGTCAGCGTTTGTAATATAAAATCCAATCATATGACATGATTCGAATGATAAAGTGGCCGCTTAATTAAGAAAAAGAAGTGATGGAATAGAAATGTGCCGGCGATCTTAGTATTCTTCATTGAAACCATGCAACATACATTCAAAGTGTTTACAGTTCCTAAAATACGATATCCTCAAACATGAAATGTTCCCTTTTTGACTTCTCCGCAGTTCTAGCTTTCCTCTATATGCCCAACCATTGCCATTTTTCGCTCAAGGATTCGAATCACTTATAACTTAAGAAGTGCTGTGATCACTCAGGAAGAAGGCAAGCCGAGTAAGATGTCATGCTGAATAAAATTCTCTCTGAAAAGGGTCACATAAACTAAAATGCGACAAGCAGACCAAGGATTGTAGCAAACACTCTTCAATCCTTCGATCAAGGACGTTAGATCGCACATCAACCTCGAGTAACTATCCACTCCAAAAAAGATAATATACTTGATCATATTGTAAGACATCTACGTGGCTCACGATAAACGCTAATGTCAAAAGAAAAGTAGGTTTGAAAAAGGAATGTTCAGAAGAGGTAGAAAGAATCTTTTGCAATCAGCTCAGAAAGGAGACGATCAAAAAAATATGTCGTGGAAATCAGCGCGAAACTAATGTACCGCTAAGGGGCTTCGTGAACGAATGTAGGACTGCTATACTTCATGGAGTAATATGCAAAGAGACATTCTTACATGAATTTTTCCCATTGTAACCTTGTTGCCAAACCCAAAACTCTTTCAGAATGAAAGAACAAGCTCAATGTTTCTTTCCGAAGTTAGTATTGTGATCAACACCGTCAAAAGAAGCACAGCTCCAAGACAAGAGAGGATACGGATCGTTTTTAGGCTACAGATCATTAACTGGTGCTTTGGAAACATGAAACAATCTGTACAAGATAAATAACCCAAAAGAGAGTCCATAAAGGATCACTAATCTCTAAACAATCTTCAAAAGAAAAGTAATTCTACGGAGTGAAAGATATCGCGCATCGTCATTTTGATCATGACAAATGACCACTCGAATCCTCTGAATTAACGCCCAATAAGCTTCTTAAATTTTCTCTGTGATTTGTTAATAAGTAAGGCTTTAAATAAAGGCTCTACCAATTCCGCAAGCAGAATTTCGAAATGAATCTTTTCCATCGTTGCTCTATCATTCCACAGGAAAAAAAACGATTTCTTCAGAGCGCTCTTGCTGCCTTACTACAATAAATAGATAGAAAGCGCTAGATTGAAACAAAACTGATCTCTGCATTGATGTAAATTTCCTAGTGTTTGTAAAATCTCCTTACAACGTTCGAGTTGTTAACACCACATTTCCGAAAATGCTATGGGAGCACATATGATGCTCATAAAGCTCAACAAAGGTTAAAAAAGCAAGAGCTTCGTGCGTAAATAAGAACAAAACCCTTTACGTGCTGTTTTTTAACCACGTTGAGAATCTTACGCTCTACTCGAAAGAGTGCCTAAATTATGTATTACAGAATATAGGTGAACATACTCATATGCCAGCATTGTGCACTCTAGACATTTGGAAATAATCTTGCTTTTGAGACAACACTTGGAAATTGAAATACTTATGGGTAACACTACAAGGCCATGCAGGCATCCTATTCAAGAGATTAATGTATCCAAGCAAAGTGGCTAGGTTAAACGGCCTGATTACTCATCACAGAACACTATGAGGACATGTGGTCGAGGGGTACTCGACGCGGCTCGACACGATGTTGACTCCTTTCTAAAACTCTCCAGCAATCAACAGTGAACGACTCAGCCCCGCTTTCCTCGAGAATGTGAGATGTGCTCAATCAGTATTCTACGAGATCAGAAAGAAGAGGAATCCTCAATCAAGCTATGAACGCAAGGAGACGAATTGAATACAAGAACTTGGATCCGCACAGTAGAAAAGAAAACTGTGATACGGATCAAATAGAGTAATAGAGTAAAGAACGCTACATCCTTAACGATATCAAGAAAAATAAAAGAGAAAAAGAAAAGCAATAGAACATCGCTGAAGGGCCAAAAAAATTCGAACAAGTACCTCTGATAGAGTAACTCTCTTGCATAAGAAACATTCGGGACACATTCCTTCGGCCGGTTTACCACACCCGTAGCATGCCTGCGTTGCTGCAAAGAACCGAACATAAGATCGGAGGCAGAAATCTATAGAAACAACCTTACCATTGTTGACCAGCCCAGTAATTTCGATATGTTCGAGCGGCAAGATCTTGTCAAAGAGCTTTTGTTGGCCGTAACGTGGTAGCTGTAAATGGTTTAATTCGCCTTCATCTAATTATTGAGGAAATAAATGCATAAGATAAGGTACAAACATTAGAAGACATTATTTAATGTCGTTCTACACAAACACTGCCTTCAAACAAGAAACAAAAGAAACCTGTAGAATCAAGGTTTTTGGTGGATAAGCGAATTTCACATTTGCCGAACGAAACGATCGGTCCAAAAGATGTTGCGTCGTCGCTACTCCGGCCGTCCAGTCATCAACAATTAGAGGACACAGATAGGTGCGATCTACTTTGTTGTCCTTAAGATTTCTGAAACGATGTTTAACACTAGATGAGAGAAGTTTATCTTACCACTAATGACAAAAGCATTACATTAGTTCGACTAGAGGCGGTGCTTTAAGTAGAGAACCGAGAAGCGCAATTAACACCTCCTCTGGATCTTTCTCCTCATTGGTCAGTCCACGCATATTTGGCAACGCTTTCGAGAGCAACTCACGGACTTTCATGATGTGGTCTGCACGAACATAATGGAACCTGGAACTGCTCAAACTCATAATGGGACAATGTTGCAAATTTGTAATTATTTGTGAATATAGGGGAGCGTGTAGCGCAGTGATTAGAGGAACCCTAAAACACACATGTGGTCGATGGCTCGACCCAGCGCACAGGGCTTACAGAGCTTGAATCCTTCCGGTGTCGGGAGGTCGGTGAATTGATATCAGACTTGTCTGGAAGCATAGTGCAGTGACTGATACATCAATAAGCCATCGCGACTCATTGTAACGGCAGGTATGCATTCAATCACCTCATCCGATGCTTGACAGAGTCAAATGCAAAGCACGTCCCTCAGAAACTGATCAACACCGAAAGTTTTATCCTCTTTTAACTGCACAGCTTGTGCATGTCATTCAGTCTGGTCGGATATCTACTGATTATTGGAGTAATTATGCAAACATAGAAAGGAGTTTATTTCCCTTTTTCATTCAATAGTGGAGGCTCACTAGAGAAAGTGAAGGCCATTAAAATTAGGATTTTCTTTTATAACTTCCTCCACATATGATAAAAACATTGGATCATGTTTTATCCAAAGAACAATCCTTTACCACACCAGTATCCTACAGTGAACTCAAAAATACAAGTTGTGTAAAAAAGCTAATTAAAATGTTACAGGCGTCTAGCTCTTAAGGATAAAAAAGAACTCACTTTCTCAAAGGATATACGACTTCAGTAGCTAAAAGCCTTTGAAACTCTCGATATTGTGGGATATCGTCCTTAGTTGCAGGCCGATCCAACAACCTATTATTACACCACATTCCTCCGTATAAAAATGAATGAGACAGAAGTTAAAAGAAAAAAAAAAGAGACACCGTGGAATGATAAAATAGAGGTATAATGTACAAGAGCTCTTTATTTTACCGCTTTGGAGCAGTTTTATGATATTATAGCCACATATTGAAGAGTGATTAGCAAGGAGTGTTAGCAGAACAGGAGTTTCGGTACTGCAGACGCCTGAGAAAGGGTGGGACGCGGGTCTCACTTCCGACTGAGGTTTACAGTTCTGTATCGTTCAAAATTCTCGGATACGTATTGGGTTAACCCTTATTTCCTCTCGCGTTTCGCCATTTTCAAGATTTGTTATTTATAAAGATAAACCAAATAACAATATGATCACCATCATGATCAATGGTATGCAAGCAAATGCTTAGGAAGGATTAGGTACCCCTTTTTGAGAAATAATGGGGCTGGCGATCAGAGAAGTCGACGGATCTTTTGAGCTGGTTGTAGTCTTTGAAGTTTTTTCCTGGATGTTGTTTCAGGGTGCGGAAGGGATCATAATCAGAGGGGGTAATATCAGGGATATAGGGGGTGAATGTGGCACCATGGACCAGCCCAATTTCTCCAGAATGTGACCACTTGACTTTCCAATGTGAGGTAAGCGTTGTCCTTGAGAAGGGCGACACTGAGTAGATGCTTCTCTCATACTGCTACGGTCAATTTCCAGGATTGTTCAGCGAAGACGTAGGCAATGATTTTGTATGTTGTCGAGCAATTTTCGAAAAAAACATGCCCTGACAATTCCAGAAAACGAGAGCATGGAGTTCGGGTTTTGATAGAGCTGGCAGGTCTTTGCCCTCTTTATGTTTCCAAAGATCCAAAGCTCCAAAGCTCTAAATCTTAGGTTTCCAAGACTACTAGAGCATTCTTCAACATACTAAAGTTTTCGGCAATAACGTGAACTGAATTAGAGAAAAAAGTAGTTAAAATAATAACACGAAAAAAACTATGCGATAACCCAATAATTGAGGCGCGGTACAACATCATATTCATATAAAAAACATTAGAGAGGAGAAAGAGTAACAAGTTTAGATAACTTAGACTATGATCATAGAAGAAATCCAACCTGTCAAACGCGGTGCTCTGAACGAACATCGCGTACAGAGTTGCGTCGAGATAACAGCTATTGCGATGTCCCTGAATACCTTTCATCCGTCCGATCAGATCGTCAGTAATCAGACAAGGATCACATTTTGACGATTCAACTCCACTGTCGACGCTTCCAAAGTCCGTCCGCACTAAATCACTTTGTATTCGCAGAAATCAGTGAAACGGATTCAATCAATAAAACCATAAATATATACCAGTAGGATAGAAGCTTCCTTTCCCTACACTCAGATATTTACTTGCTGCTGTTTCTAATGTAAACGAGATAACCACTTTTATACGACTGGATTTGTTGAAATACATAATTTTAGGAAGTGTTGTGTAAAGCAGACTCAAGCATGTGGTGTTTTGAACGGACAGTAAAATAAAATTATTAAATCAAAGAACCATATAAATGGAGACGGATAAGCACAGTAGTTAGTGATGCAATGTATCAGGAAGCAATTGATAAGCAAGGCGCTGGTTCGATCACCCCCTCCCCCCAGCATTACCTTGCAATCAATCAACTGCAATCGTCTTAGCTCGTCTACCGTAAAAACTGCAAAAGAAATCGTCTCGACCCGCACTGACGATTAATTCAACATGTTTCACAAACGTACTATGTCAAGAACAGGGGCAAACAATTCCATTACATGCGAATTACTCAGAAGAAACCAGCAGTTGGTTGGAGGGGGCAGTAGCGCATAGCTTAGTAAAATCGCGTATCAGGAAGCCAGGTAATAAACACGACGTTGGTTCGATCTCCCCAACAATCTCTTGCAGTCAACTAACGAACACCTTATGGAACGTCTTAGCTCGGTTACCAGGGTTGCGAGGAGGATCGTGAATATGGAAATCTCAATCACCAACCGACGCAACAGGCAAAAATTGAAGGACTTTGTAGAAGATGAATGCCAGGAAACGATTCGAATGCAAGAAGTGCTGGGATCCACACAGTGAATGTGATGACGCTTTGTGTAGCAAGGAGATAAATCTTAGTAAAACCAGCAGTTTCGCTCACAATGGAGAAGGCTAGTTGTACAGTGC
The DNA here is from genome assembly GCA_019055375.1 of Parelaphostrongylus tenuis. Classification (NCBI taxonomy): domain Eukaryota; kingdom Metazoa; phylum Nematoda; class Chromadorea; order Rhabditida; family Metastrongylidae; genus Parelaphostrongylus; species Parelaphostrongylus tenuis. Next base: position 218,521 of record JAHQIW010004047.1, on the reverse strand, counting down.
CATAGGATTCATATAGAGTAACAAGCGAAACTTTGCTGCCAGACTTTGATATGGACGACGAGGAAGACTTGAGAGATTCGATATTGTGGCTACAGAAGTCGAGTAAAATTGAAACAAATCTAAGTTCTTCAAAATCACCGAAGAAGAAATTTGGAAAATATGTTGAAAATTGAACTTACAATGTCTTAGTATTAAAATGAAAGGCAAAGAAATCAACAAATTAGTTCAAAATTCATAAAATATTTCCGTCAGAGATCTATTCTTCGTAAACGTTAGAGGACCACATAAACGACCTTCTAAAGACGGCCTGCTTCTGAATGCAACAAATTCGAAGATCTTTCCAAAGGGGCAGAACTTTTCGCTAAACTTTTGGGAACTAAGCACCATTCTAAAGTCGTGGTAAATGAATTATCGAATGTTTATCGGAAGTTAATGTGATAAGGCCTGTTTAGTTGAAAAGGTTTCGAAATTATTCTGCATCCACAAAGTGCACGACTTCTAAAAAGGGCTCAGAATAAAGCTAATATAGTTAAGCAGAAACCTTCAACAGGTGAGCCACAGCTGTCATTTGATGAGGACTGATCGACGATACGACGATCTCTTCGGAGCGCTGTGGTCGGCACAAGCACACCATTGACGATATCGGCAGCGCTTGACATCGGTGCATTATGGGCCGGACGCCATCCTGACGGACAAACATCATCCTCAAAATGATATTTGCAGGACACAGTCTTTGAAATAGACAATCACAGAGCTGCTGTGGATGTGGACGCCTATTTTGAAGATTTCACAAGGAAGAAGCAATAAGAGCCTTGCATTAATCAACCCAATCAGGATGGAACCCACTAATTCAACTACGGCGCTTCTCTCGATGTGATCGTAGTCTTGACTCAATGCATCGCCAATCCAACGGATCACTCCCGATCGGCATGCGCCCAAATGACAAACTTCCACACAACTTCCTAAAATATGTTGATTAAGCGAGATTGTTTTACTCTTTGAACCAATAATGTAAAGTCGGGCGCGGGATAGTGCAGTGATTAGTGATGAAATTATCAAAAAGCGAGATGATAAGTGGTGCATGTGCCGGCTCAATTCTCTTCCACAACACTTTCTTGCAATCAAAAGAATGGACCTCTTAGCTCGGCTACCCCCGACTTTGCAAGAAGAATCGTCCCGAGCAGCAATCTACGACATTCATAAAGAAAACGAAATCTTTAAGAATAAGACGAAGCAATTTGTGAAACTCTCAGACTTTTGTGGAGCACGAATGCGAGGAAACGAATGGAGTGCAACTGCTGAGATCACAATGTATTGTGATAACGGATCGAGTAAAATAAAAATGATGATAGAATTTCAAAAACATCGCTTACCAACACTGAACGAATCAATCATATAATCTTCAGCCCTCATAGTAGGTCGCGGAGGCACAGGAGGAGGGCATGGTATGTCGCGCAAAGACTCTGCTGAAGTCTAAAATACTTGAAACTGAGAGGTAGATATATGTACATAAATATGTATATATATACATATGTACATATATATATGCATATATACATAAGTTTACGTAATTGCATATATACACGAATTATATATATATATATATATATATATATACATGTACATGTACACGTATATGCATATATATGTACGTGTACACACATGGGCCCAAGCATATACATGCATATACTTATATGTACATAGATAACCAAAAACGAAACAACCTAATCCTAACCGAAGAAACACCCGAAATTTCTATGCTTCTTACTGTCTTTTTCGCAGTGTTATGATGTACACTTGTGAGAATTGAGTGGTAAGCAGAACTACGACCTCAGACGGGACTCGAACCCGCGCCTCACCCATACCGAGGACGTGAGCTACCACTACACCAAAGTAAAAAAAACCTTGTACAAAAACGGGAAATTAGCGATCTACGTGAGAAACAAGAACCAAGAGATTTCCTACTTCACATAGTAGCAACTATAAAAATGAGTAACACATAAAATAAGTGAAACAACAAGAAGATACCTGCTTTTGAACCGCTGAAATGTGTTTAGTATTTGAATTATCACTGATAGCAGGGTAACGAGGAAGGATTTCAAGAGCAGACAGGAGAACAAAGCCAGCGTGATTTTCAGGTGTTTGGAAGAGAACTTCACCTTGAAAAACGCCAGTTCCCTTCCCGACTTTTTCATCCTGAAATTGACAAGAACAACTGAACGCTATAGGTGCTCAATGGGAACAAAATAAAAGGCTGAGCAAAGAGAAAAGTAGGAAGATTTTATAAAAAAATGCCTCAAATAAAAAATACTGCCAGAAAAGTTTTTGGTGCTAACTGGAACGTAAAATAGAGCACTGTTCTAAAACATAAAGTAGTAGGAAGAAATAAGGAACTTACAAAGTCGATACCGGCATATAAATTGCTATGACCTTTCAGATGACCAATGAATTTGATTGTGCCTTTATGGGCGACTCCATCCGAAATCCAGGCACATCGGTCACCTACCATGACTCCACCTGTGCTAGCCGGATCGTCAACCCTAAATTAAATACTAACTTGAGAGATACGACCATTTTCCTCAGAAAGTGGAAAAACAGGTGATAACAGAACATACCGAAATGTTCTGTCATAGACGGCCACCGCGTGAGAACTCTGACTTCTTGCCGGCGCCGAGTGCTGTAGACGATTACGATGGCGGGTTTCTCGCTCTTTTTGCAATTCTTTCTCACGTATATGATCCATAAAATATTCATCATAGGTACTGAACAGCTCAGGCTTTCGTCTCCTATCATAACACAATTCTTTCCATGATTCGGGTTCGTTGTCGTAACTTAAAAGAGATAGCTTGAACAGAGCCCAATGCTAAGCGAGAAACATTTCAGATAGATGGAGATATAGTCGGTTGACGTTTCAACGTATTTGTCCTCTTCAGATCCAATGATTCTAGTCAATTGTTTAGAGGTGGAGTGATGTCGACTATGGACAATCGACTCTCATCATCGGCTCTGAAGAAGCTGAACACGTCGAAACGTTAGCCGAATAAACATTCATATCAGCGCCTTGGTATTAGCTGAATCATAAAAACTACCACTGATTGGTGATACCCAAATTAAAGACAGTCGGGTTTTTAAGTAATAGGTTGTGTGAAAAGTTCGCGCCATTTGGTTTTTTGATATGATCTTGCAATACAATTGAATGGTATTGGTATTGTTCATTGCGTATTTTCTTGCGAACATTCTGGTATACAACTTGCCTATGCTTGCTTTGAGGTAGAGCTGTCTTGGGAACAAATTCGCTTGCTACTCATCCATGAATGGCGCGGAGGGAAAATGCTAATGAAGCGGCGCGCAAGATTGATGGAGCTTGGCGCGATGATGCGGCTGCAGAAACGGATGAGGAGGATGAGGAAGTGGTTTGCGAAGTCCAGAGCTGGAGAAGACAGTCTGGAAGATCACTCACGCTCGCGGCGTCCACAGGAGACTCTGTTAATCTTGCGCGCCGTTTCACTAACACCTTCACCTACGCACCATTCGTTCATGGATAGCAAGCGAATTTGTTCCTAAGACAGCTCCATTTCAAAGCAAGTACAGGCAAGTTGTATACCAAGATGTTGGCAAGGAAATACGCAGTTGAACAACACCAAAATTATGCATTTTCATTGCAAAAATTATACTGAAAAACCAAAGCGGACGAACTTTCTACACAACCTATTCCTTCAATGAGAATTACTGTTCAAAAAGTAACCGAAAAAGATTATATATTTGTAAGGAACCGAAAATTCTCTAAAACTGACAACTGGGATGACGACGAAGAAATTCCTCGATAATAGTCATGACCGGAGTCGATTCGGCGTATCGGTATCACACGCGGTTCGTTAGTCATTGGCATTCTAAAAAGTACAATAAAAAAATCACCGTCCTACGAAACACTACGAAAGCCTTTTCTAGTCTATGGACGCAGAAAAATATTATGAAGATAGAAAAGAAAAGGCTGAAATGGTGGAATGTTGGACTAATTCTTGAAAAAAGCATTAGCCATAAGACTCATTCAAGCACCAGCGATCTTACTACGTGCATACGCTTAGGTGTTGAGCTCATTAGGATATCAAATCGAAGTCTTTATCCTTCCTTAGGCATTCTCTCCCCAAAAAATATCAAGAGCTTATAAATGAACTCTTTCATTCTTGCGGATTAGCCGGCCTTGGCATTCTCTTCCTAGTGAAAGATAGTGGGCCTGATTTGCTCGAGGGACAAGGGCAATGAACAAGCAAAGGTGTGTTGAGGGGCACCTCTAACCCCTGCGCTATAACAGCCCCAAGAAAGAATATACTTTCTCGTCAAGCTTCAATTCTTTTCAACAGTTGATTTGGTGATTTTCCGTTCATTTGTTTGAATGATTTCCCAAGAACCTAGGTCTAGTGATGTTTTGCCGTTAAACTAGTGGAGATGTTTAGCTAACTGGGTAGTAAAATTCGTTCTTCCCAGGCTCTAAAGAAGGAAAACCGCCAAAACGTTGACTACTGGAATAAACTACAGAATAACAACCTTATGTTTCAATTGCAAAAAAAATCTAGGCATTAATGAAAAGCCCCATAGTTAACAGATAGTCGGGTCCTGGGAAATTTCTCAGGATTCTGTATGAAACTATCCTTACCACTATGTCTTACTTTATCTTAGAAATAAAAAGAAGTATACAAATAAAACCGAGGAGAACGTCTGATTCCATACCGATTCTCAGCTATCGTAGAGCTGTTTGGTCTGTAGAATTGACCCGTATTCTCATAGAAGTATCGCGGCGAAGTCGACCAATCTGACCCATTCATATTGTAAGACTGTGAGTTTCTTGAAATACCAGTAAATAAAATCTGAAATATCGAGTTGTTCAAGAGAGAGAGAGAGAGAGAATGAGATGAGAGAGAGAGAGAGAGAGAGTAGGAGAAGGAAAGAGTGTGATAGAAGCGATTCAAACGACGGAAACCACATCAAAAATTGGAAAAAATCGCAAAGAGTACAAGAATCACTGGAGCAAAGAACTCTCTTCGTGCCGTAACTAACGATATTACTGGAATCTCATTTAAACATGTATAAAAAGCAGTAATCTTTCACAGAAGAAGTCGTTTATGTGAAATTCAGTGGATGTCAACACTATTCACTACTTATTTATAATTTTTCGTATCCTTAAATCAGATGAATAGGAACGCCATGGCAGAGTGGTTGTGTAGCTTGTCACGGAGCGCGCGGGGCCGAACCCCAGCCTTTAACTCTTTTCAGCAGTCAACATCGAACGCCATATGGAACGCCACAGCCAGGCTATACCCGAGATTGCAAGGAGACGTGCTCAACCAGTATTCTACAGAGCTTAGGAAGAACGTGAAAAAACAGTTGCTTGCAAGAAGTAATGGGATCCGCACAGTGTTAAAAACACCGTGAAGACGGATAAGTAAAGTAAAGTTACGCTTTAAGAACCATACGGTACGTTTCGTACCCAGTCGCGCGACGTCAAATCTCGCTCCGTTACTGTAATGGCGGCGCCGCGTATAGTTGGAAGGCAGGCGCAGACAGGCAGACATGCACGCATAGACATGCAGATGCAGCCTGTCCACGACTGTCGCGCAAAGGACGGCACGACGCCGCGACGCCGCACTGCCTATCAGCGGTGGTCGTCAAAGGGATAAAAGTTAAAATTCCATGGATAAAAGCGCTTCGATTTTTTTTTGCAAAAAAGACGGACAGTGATGTGCACTTCCTAAATTCCTAGAAAGTCCTAAGAAAAGTTACTTAACTAAAGTAAAAAAAACTAAAAAAAGAGGGAAAGATAAATATAACGATGTTACGGAAGAAAAAGAATGTACGAACGCGCCTACTTTCTAGCAAAGACAGCTGTTATTCATGGAATTTTAGAGTATTTATTACTATTACTATTTTATTTACTCTCTGCCAACATTCTGTTTATATGTTTACAATACTTTTTTGTCTAGTATTCTAATATTATTCTATTCTGTCTTGAAAAAAAAAACGGAACGCTCACAGAAGAAATGACCGTTTAAGTAAAACGGAGATATACAGAAAATTGAAAAACGGAAATTTTCTACATAACTGCAATTCTACGACTTCTAATGAAACGAAATGGAGCGAGAAAAAGTTATAAAAAAAGAAAAGAAAAAAAAGAGGAGCAGAGAAGAAGAGAAAGAAAACTAGATAAAAGAAGATAAAAGAAGAAGAAAAGAAAAAAGAAGAAAGATTCTTCAAAATTTTGCAGAATCGATTTCGTAGTGAAATTCGAACAAATCAGGATGATAGCGATGAATTTTTGTCCATTACAAAAAACGCTTTTGGCTGAAACGACAGACTATTCCAACGAAATTTTAGCGATAAAAACGATGAAATTGGAAAATGAATTAATGAAATGACAGATTTTCATTGGATGATTGAGCTAATACCACGAAATTCTTCACGAGATCTTTAGTCAGCCAAAATGTCGACGTCTTCGTCTTTTTCATAGCCGATGGATGAATGAGTCGATTCTCCATTTAAAGCCTTTGAAGAAGACGAAGACGTCGAGACGTTAGCCAAATAAAGCTCTCATAGAAGGGAGCCTCGTGTTGTGAGCTTAATTATCAAGAAAAATCGAAGAGAGGAGAAAAGGAAAAAAGAAAAAAAATAAAAAAAAAGGAAAATTTACTGATCGGTAATATCGAGGTTCGAGAAGAACCGATTCTTAAGCATAAAACGATGGCATAAAACAAAAAAATGTGGTCGGCTGCTTGACCGCAAACTCCTATTTGGCTATGAATGTTGCTGGGAAACCGGAACACAGATATTGTGGTCCTTCACCAACCACGGGGGTTGATGGTCCGGTCCCCCGCCGACCCCACGGGGGAGAGAGGTTGCGGAACAACGACGGCGACGAAATCGATGCTCGAGGGAGAAGAGCGGACCGCCACCACTGCCGACGAGGCGGTGGCGGGGCCGTGGAGCACGTGAGCGGCTAGCAGCCGCACAGCACTCCTCCGATCCGACCTGAACGACCAAGAGCTTCGAGATCGATCTCCTCTCTCTCTCTAGAAATCAGTCATCACCCACTAATAGTCCATGCCCATCCCCTCAGGGAACAACGGAAACAACGAGCCAACGATCGGCTTGATCTGCTGATTCCAACACCTGTCGCTTGGGTTTCATCGCGTTTTTGGGAAGGGTTAATGTCCCATTTAATTCCTTTTTCCTAGATGAACGGTGAAGCTCTCGGCGTTGATCAAACTCTGAGGGCACGCCATGCATTCGACTTCATTCGTAACTTCGTTTGAAGTGACTGAATGCATATCTGGCCTATACAATGACTCGCCGTCGCCTCCCACTGTATCGCGTCAGTGCTGCTTATCCTCCCAGACAAGTCTGAGACCAGTCCGGGACCACTGCCGGGGAGATGGATGGCTTTTGAACCATGAGCTGGAGATCGAACCATCGACCGTGTGTGCGACGCAAAGCACCTCTAACCACTGTGCGGATGCGCCTTTTACTTATGTGACTCTAAATATTTCTATTGCCTCGTATATTCGCTTGCACTTTACGAAGTCGGCTTTTGTCATTAGACATGGGCATAAATCCAGATGTACCAGTCATTTATTCCTCAAATATGCAGCTTTCGTGTTAAAAAAGTAAAAATTTCAAGACAAATTGGCGTTGTTTTCAATAAAAACACGTTTACAAAAGTCCCTCCAGTAAACTTTAATCTTTTCGTAGCCATAAACCTTGCTTAGAATCAAGGTTTTATCAAATAATGCCAAAAATCTCCTTGTGAAAATCAGTCCTCCTTATCCTTGGATAATTTCAATAACAGTAATGATAATAATAGGGGGTGCTGGCCGAGTGGTTGTGTTGCTCGTCGAGGCGCGCGTGGAGCCGAGCTCCACCCCTGAACTCTCCGATAGTCAACAATAACGCCCTATGGAACGCCACAGCCAGGGTATCCTCGAGATTACGTAGAGACCCGCTCGACAAGTATTTTACGACGTTCAGGAAGAAGACGAGAAAACGAGTTGAATGCTAAAAGTACTGAGATTCGCTCAGTGAAAAACACTGTGAAGACGAATCAGATAAAGTGTCTAAAAATATTTCAATAATATCCGAATATCCAAAGATATCGTTGTGTCAGAACATCGAGAAAGAGCAGTTTTTTTTTTCGAGTTTCGACTCCCATATTCAAACATTTCACCCGTAAGAGCATATCAAATCTGATTGTATCGAGTGCTATGCGGAACATACGATAGCAGGCTTGAGTTGGACCTCCGCTACATCCTATACGGGGGCGTGTAGTGGTCGTACGCGCCCTGGTAAGGGTAAGAAGCAGGTTCAATTCGCGCCTGGGGTTGGATGTTTAGCATGCCAAACTGTGGTCTCAGATATGTATTTCTAAAATCATATCACAGCTAGAAAGCAGAAAAATGAAGATTTATGTTGAAGTATATCGAAGTTTTCTCCGTAAACCCCTCCTTTCCCTACTGAAAAGAATTTTGATAAGTAGAGTCAGTAAACGGAGCGCCGTGGCCGAGTGGCTGTGATGCTCGTCGCGAACACGTGGAGCGAGCTCCACCCCCAAACTCTCTTCGGCAGTCGACATCAACGCCTTATGGAACGTCACAGCCAGGTTATCCTTTATCCTCGAGATTGCAAGGAGACTCGCTCCACCCAGTATTCTACGACGTTTAAGCTGGGATCCGCACAGTGAGAAAAACGGTTCTTTTTGGTTATAAGGGGACTAATAAAAATCCGACATCATTCGCTGGACAGAAACTTTTCGTTGAAATAAACATTCGAAAGCTGAGACTTCAGGCTACAGCCCCACGTCGCCAGTTCTCGAAAAAGCCTTTTTTGGACGCAGATACAGAAGAGAATTTCTTGTGTATCAGACGCGCATATTTCTCGCCGGGCAGAGCTCTTTCTTTGGACGACACTCCTATGAAAAGCTCTCAGCCAGCGATTGAAGTCGGGTTTTTATTTGTCACCTTATAACCGAAAGGAAGCAAAGACATATTGTGAAGACGAATCGATAAAGTAAAGAGTTGGTAAACTCCAGTGGAAAGCACTGCACCTATCGTATGCCGTCGGACTTCATCTACAGTGCAGGATGCTGATTATTAGGCACAACATTCGACCCCAAGCGCGAGCTGACCCCGCGTTTCACCCATATGGGAGGCGCGTGCTACCACTACACAACTACGGCTACCAGTATTACCACCGTTATATTTTAACCATAGTTTTCTCTTACCAACGCTGCATTGCCAGGGATCATTCTGCAGCGTCTCTAATGCGCCTTCTGTGTTTATAGGATTTATAGCAAATAAATTATGCTTTGAAAACTTTGAAAAGCGGAAATAGGATTTTCGGGAACACCAACTTCGACAAATCTACAGCGAATCCCAACACGGTCGTGATGTAGCGCAAAGCGCTTGAAACATGAACATCTTCAGTACCGTATGAACACTATACTGTCCGTGCGTCATTTAGAAGTCCTCTAGAGGCGAAAGTCAATTGTTCTCTTTTCGCCTGTAAAATCTTTTTCACCTTTTTCCATCTATGCAAACCGAACAATAGAACGCCTCAAAAAACCCAGTAGCCTCATCTTAAAACATCGTGCTCCAATCAAATGGTCTTCAAAAACGGTACGACACTTGTAAAATGAGATATAAGGCCAAGGGGATGACAACAGAAGCGCTTAAGGTAAGAATATTTCGTCGCGGCCGCTTGAACTTGGATGTGAGGGATGCTGTAGAGGTATCTTGCTATAGACGACGGTGAAATCAAGGAGTGTTTGGTGAAAGCAATTACGCATTGTTGCTTAGTAACTTGCAGAAGTACTCAGTGTCTCGAGAATCTCAATCATTTCGAGTATCTGAAGGTCACTGCAAAGTCGAAGAAAATCAACAAATGAATGCCGCTAGAACTGAACAGCAATCAGTAAAGTAGCCGTTCCGATGTATCGTCGGCCTTTTTTCGCCTGGGTCCGCAACGGCCCGACTTCGGACGGTATTGTCACGTGCGACAACAATCGGATCCTCTTCGACAACCGGTGACGAGCGGCTCAGTGTTTGACTAATCGTACGGTGGTTTGCTGCTGGTTTAGTCCGTCACACTTTGTGGATCCGACTGAGAGAATTGAAGCGAAGAAGCACGTCCAGCAAAGCGACGGAATGAGGTAGAAACTTTCTGGAAAGTATACCTCGTGGCCTGTACTGGTTGATAGAGAAGCATCGATAGTTCTCCATGATAATGCTTTACCACATGCAGCGCTACCAACGCTACAGAGTTCGTATTAGCTAGGGTAAAGAACCTTGACTAGTCCACTATACTCATCAGATCTCTCGCTTTCTGACAACCTTCAGACATCTCGACAGCTCCTTGTGCAAGAAATTGCTTTGAAATCTAGGCAATTTCAAAACTACGAGCAACGACTTCATCGCCTCCACAGGTCCACAGATCTACACAATCACAATAAACCCTTTATTTTTCTCGTTGGTTAACATGTATAGATTATCAGTTTTCATTTCGGTCAACAAGATTTATTCTAAGCTCATTTATGGCACTATAGAAATAGGGGTTGAATTTGCCATGAGCTTTCAAAGAACAATAAATCATAATTTTTTTCTAAAGGAATCTATACCAAAATTACAAGAGGGAGAGTAGCGTGGTGATTAGAAGTCTTTACGATAGACACTGATTCAGTCATTGGTTCATCCTCGCGCTCCGAACTATAAAGTCTTTCGGCTTTTTGTGGTCAGCGACTTAGCACCAAAGTCATATCGCAAGATTCCAAACAATAGCTTCATGCGTCAAAAAGCCACCGCTAACACAACTCACCATACAGAAGACTATATGCATTTAATTATATCCTCGATATTTATCAAAGTATGGTGCATCTCTCCAGGATTATTTAATACTGAACGTTCTATCCTATATCCTTATCAAGACCATGTCATTCCTTGATGCGGTGCCCAGCTTCACTCGATATGACTCGGTATGACAATTACGAAGGAAAAATCATTATAATACAGCTACAGCGATATTTTATCTTCATCAATCAGTCACACGCACAGCCCTGGAGATGTACGTACGATAAAACGCGAAATCAAGCAGGAAAGCAAGCATTTGCACAGAATACGAATCGATAATATAATATCAGCGAAAAGTATAAACAGACGAGAATTATGAAGTGGCAGAGATGACCTTCAATAGGTGCGCATCCTTAGCTCGCGTGAGACTTACTTTGAAAGAGCTCCATCCAATCTACAAAGTTTGGCTCGTCGTGGACTATGACGTGAAATTCTGGAACTCTAAGAAAACCAATTAGTCCACCATTCGTTGACATCATAAATGCTAAACTACTCAAGCAGCAGCCGATCCCATATCGAGTGGAAAAAATCGAATAAAGGATGTTCTAGTATCTGCACAATGTGTCACCTGTTACTTGTCAAGTCAACTTATAAACATGGATCTGCTCTTACTACACAATTTGTATGAATTGATTATGTTTTTGCACGCTTGATGAAAATGGTTGGGAAGTATTCGACTCCACTCTCAACCATCACGACGGTTCCATTTATACCGACGTTTCTTGCAAATTAGTAGATCCATTCAGAATGTCAGCTGACAAGTTAAAACAAATAAACTAATCTTGTACAACCGGTCTTGTCCTTCAGAGGTCGCATTCCTGGCGAAATGGACGCGAGCCAATAACTTCTTGTCCGTTATCATTACACTCTAGAACTAACAGAATCAGGATCCACGAGAATGAACGTGTTCAAAACCTCTCAAAAAGCTACAGCCCACAATTTCAAACGAAAGTAAAGGCACATAAATTTTCTCATATCGTAAGCAATCATGTGAATGCCATAAATGGCGCTTTCTTTGTCATTACCTTTTCACTTTTCTCATAGCCAGGCCAAAATAAGAGTCACATCATCGACTACATGCATCAAAACAGGAGCAGTTGTCCCAATGCAGGACGACTTTCCCCGAAAACTCTGTGTTCACGCAGCACCATGACTGATGTTTCAACCACTCATCATCACCCCTGGTCTTGAATTTTGCCCCAAGTACAATGGATTCCTCATTTCCCTCAGCGTATCCACTAATGAGCAATCTTCGATGGGTAAGAAGCGAAATGAGTGAAAATAGAGTTCTTTTTATGACTCTTTTACCGATATGATTCAGCAGTGTATAACTCAAATTTCAACCAAAACTTGATTTTGCTATCGTTACACATCGTTATGATGAAACACGGTCATCATACGGAGTGAGAATATAGTGAAGGGTGAAAAAATCATAGAAAACCCTCAAAAAAATCTCAAGCTTGTTGCAAAGCCAACTACACTTTGTTGATATCGTCGTGGCACTATGATAAACGAATTTCTCCATTACACATAAGAAATGGACTTTTTCTGAAAAGAAGACAAGTCGAAGAACATGTGGACAACAATTGAATCACAGATCGAAGATTAGAAAAAAAGAAGCCGGTTTTTTTCGAGGCCATTTTGGTTGTCCTTCATTGATTTCAACGGACGGCCGGAATGACGAAGGCGTAGTCCCATGCGGCCGCCTGGGTGTCCAAGCGAATGTGCCAAATTGAAAGTTAATTATTCATGAGAGGTGAAAATGAATAGAATAGACGGTAAAACAGATAAAGAGTCTTGAAAATCATTATGGAGTTTACCGAACAATAGTCAGTTAAACTTCGGTGAATTTACAGAGATTGAAAGTTGCTTTCACACGAACAACCTATTCACAGAGATATTCGTCTGCAATGCTCGTTTAGTCATTAACGAATGAGACAACCATAAGAATGCTGAGACATCTACAAAACTCGGAAATTTAGGTAGGCTCGAAACCGTAATCACCCTTTCGATGTTCCAGGCCTCTCAGGTTCCCAGTTTTGCTCGTATCTCAGCACTACTGTGTCGTAGCATGAAAAAAGAATAGGTAGAAAATTAAAACTAAACAATCTAAACGAAAAAACATTGATGAAACAGAATGTAGCTCATAGAACAAGTGCACGAGTGAAACGGTCATATTGGTTGCTTTTGATGTACAAAATGAGTCATGAAAAGGATTCATGAAAATGTCAATTATTTAGAGAACTTCTATGGTGATTTGACGTGAACTTTATAGAATAGAGAAGCGTTAAACGATGTGCAAACGAGTTCGTGACGAGAGTGTACAGCTAGGAAACGGTCATGCATCGTTGGATGATGACATATAGAAACAAGAAATGATGAGATGGAATTGAATTGATGAAAACGCTGGATGTTCATTTATCATTTCTGAAGCACGTTAGATGTCGAGAAGTGAGATAATTCAAGAATTTTCATGCCTTCTCAAAATTTCTTCGTCTAGAAAATTGATGGCGGAAGGTTGGCAAAACCCACCTTACACCCTGGTTATTCAATCAAATTCAATTCGTACTCAAGCTAACTGCGAGATTTCGTTAGTTGGAAGTTAGAAAAACTATAAATTTATCTACATTAGGTAAGCCGAAGAAAGGAGAGAAAGATTTCCCTTATTTCAATTACAAATGGACCACTAAAACAGGATATCAAGAGCGAACTCTTGAAGGATAAACATAAAGGTAACCGCCCCTGGGACTCGCAGCATGAAAGTATCACTTTCAACATTATCATTATCGTCTATCACTTATCATCAGTATAATATCACATTTAAAGCTACACGCTGCGAGTTATGCGGTTGTAAGATCTCCCGAGAAACGAAGAAGCTGGTTTTTCGATAATTGACGGTAATTATCGACTATTAGAGTATTTGAGGAGAAAAAAGTCATAAATTTACGAAAGAGACTACTATATGTAATTTCACAAACTGGCTGGATTTGAATTTGATTTTCAGGCTTTCAAATTTTAATTTCTAGCTTTAATTGAATCTATGAGCCAAATTTGCAAAAAAAAAGCATACAAAAAATCTAAAATCATGGAATTCAAATGGAATAGCGGCAGCTGGAAACATAGACGATCCATTAGGGAATCCACTGTGCTCTGTTTCCCTTCGTTTGTTTAGTGGCTTTCGTGTTCGATCGTGCGAATATCGACCTTAAAACAGGAATATTTATATGCCAAAAGCGGACAGATTTGCAGATTCTCACAGTTATTCATTGTGAACTGAGATATATGGATTCAAATTTGAAAGCGGTTACTATTCTCGGAACACGTGACTTACGTGGAGGTCACGTCGTCGTCGCGTATGGATTATTAAAATAATGACAGGAGGCACGACTGGAAATGCTACAATCAGGCTTGACTGACTTTTAATGAATAATGAATCTATTACCGATTACGCCAGTGATTGGTAAGTAGCATAAGAACCAGCATTTGAACGCCAAGAAAACGGAGGCAAAAGATAAATCAGGAAAGGAGTAATGAGTACACCGAGTACAGCAAAAAATACCATTAGCTTGTTCATTTCACTGAGTCATGGCGAACATATGCGAGGGTAAATGTGGGTGAAAGTTATTAGAGACGAAAAGTACCAGTCCATCAAGTCGTACAAGGTGTAGAGTCTGAGGACTTTTGGTGGTGATGTCGTTACCTCTGAGAGAAGATGACGATATTCTAACGCTAGGATCTTCAGTTATTAGGTCAGGTACGATTCCAGAAAACAACACTTGAGTGCTTAGACGAGTGTCACATGTTCTATGGTGCTTCTCTTGATGATCTGGTTGAGAACTAGACAACATAAGGGCGAAAGTCGAAATGAAAGAGGTTGAAAAATTCGAAGTATATGAGAGAGTGAGATTAAACCGAAAATTAGGAGCATTTCTGACAACTCAAAGGTTTTAACGGAAACTATTGAGTTATTACTACAATTTCTAGCAGATAAAAGCGGCTACAAATTTGATTTTTCAGAAACATATCATGGAAGTGACTTCCTTAACAAATGTCTAGCGTAATCCATCATGTCGTTCTTGAAGCTGCTTACACCTCAAAGAGTTTAGGACGGAGAGAAGAGGTTACGCTAACTTGACCATATGAAAGAACTAGTCAGTGAGTCGTCGGTGGCGACGAGAAGAACGTGTTTAGGACGGCACACGTGACACATCACCGACGAGCTCAGCAACACGGCCACCGCTCAGACCACCAACATTGATTTCGACGCTAAACAACCACTGTAAACAGCAGGTGAAATTGATGAGAAGTGGAAATCCCACTGAAAATCACTTCTTCATTTCATCAAGTTCTGGTCATAAAACGAATGTTGAAGTTGTTCGCATCCGCTAACTAGTGAAAGCTTGTTTCAAACGAATGTAGATGAAATTGTTGAACATAAAAAGATTGGTGTTATTATCTGCTCTCCAACCCATTTTCTCTTCATGAAAATTTGAGCTAAAGACAAAAGGATCGTTGGGAGAGAAGTAACGCACACTGCTGGTAACTGTTGAATGAACTCAAAGCGCTTTTTGGTCTTTGCCACAGTTGTTTGTTTCGTTGCACTGCGGCCAAGAGAAAGCCTCAATTAAATGTTTTGAGAGATTCAGGCTCAAGATCCAAGCTTGACCGTAAATAGCCCAACGTTTCAAGGATGTAAGTAACGATTTTCACTTGTGAAATCAAAAATTCTAAAATCGAGAAAGCATTTGCAAATTTCCTTTTTTTCAAAAAGAGTTTGTAAATTTTGAATCACGATGACTTTAGAAGACAGTTCAGCAAGAAGCAGAAAGACACAGAAGTCAGCATTTTGAACGAAAAAGAGTGAAAAATACACTTTGGGCACTGTGGCAAAATGAGAAATTCATCATTGTGGAATAACAAAACACGCGCTTCGATGGCCGAAATTTTGGATTCTGATGGCTCTGAATTATGAAATCTCAGTATGAAGTGAATATAAGTTGCATAAGTTTTCAGACGCAAGTAATTATATACATGCGTGAGTCATATATGACTCATACTTAACCGTTTGGTGAGGATTACATACAAAATGTATATAAATGCGCATGGTGTCATCGTTCGCTGAAAGACTCTATGAATTCAAATAAAACCTGTAAAAAAGGTATTAGCACGGCGGATTAATGGAATAGAATCGGCCTGCATTCTTTGGAGAACACTGAACGATAACAGTGATTTATTTTCAAATACATTTTAATGTTTTTGAGTTGGCTATAAAAAGGCGACCTCATGGCACAAATTGAGTCACAAATAGTCTAAACTGTCGAAGAAAAGCGTAGAGCTTGTCAATTAGATTTAACCCGAGTTGAAGCTACCATTTATTAGAAGAAGCGGCTTAAATTCTCGTCTACATTACGGCTATTCCATAGATTTGTTCTGGATGAACAATGGGTCCCATAAGTCGAGAGGCGGTGTAATCCTCATGGAATTCGATGACGTCATTTTCAGCAAAACGTGGTGGCTTGTTCATCTTTCCAGTGATCATTTGCATCGCAGTCCTCATCACTGTCACTTTCGCTATGACGTTTGGTTTCCGTCTATCCCATATAACTAGTTGAAAACAATTCACACATGAATGATTCTCCATAAAGTAATGCTGTTTGCATAATCCACAGTATGGAGTGGATTCTACTGCTAGGGTTATGACGAAACCGCAATTACGATCATAGAAGTCTGAAACCGTTCGCTTATGATTTTCTTCACAATGGAACGCTGCTGACAGTGTCGAAACGGATGCCATTGTTTTAGCACCGTTTATTCACAGAGATGCATTGATAATCATGACAATATGGTTTTATACGGGATCTATAGTATTTCAATTAGATATCTCAACAAATGACAGCATTACGCCCACGCCTTTTCATCTACACTTATAATCCATGGTGTAGAATTGGAAAGCATACTCATTTTCAGAAGATTCACATCAAATTCTCGTTTTTTGGGCGATGTCATCATTATTTCACAAAGTGTCAAGGAAGCGAAGACTCCTGATGTGCTGACGTAACTGAGACAAAAAACAATATCCATCGGGTGCATCCGCACAGTTTGACGAGTATGGCTGATTGAACACTTGCGGGAAAACAATTTTAAAAAATCATCAAGCGTATGGGATTTAGAATATACACATCGGAGGTGAAAATTTTATGAGCTTTTCGTAAGATAAAATTTGTCGATGATGCTCTGATGGACTTTTTAGCCTTTTCGCGATTTGTAACGTCAGTGCTACGAGTACGTTTTGGCAATTTCGCTCGCCTCGTCAGTGCCACAGGCCGCACCACCCACCCTACATACCAGGAATGGGGAACACAGATTGTTAAGAGCTGGCAAAATTGATATAGATAGGTTGGGGAAAAGTTCTGAGAAAAAGCTTGTAAATTTTTTAGGTGTCGGCGCCGGCCTGTTAAACACCATTCTGAAATAAGCAGATAAATTATATACCTATCAACGCGGGCGAAGACGGGCTTCCAAATGAGCTTAAAAACACAAAAAAATGGCTGACATCCAAAAAAGTTAGAAGCATTTTCTCAAAACTTTTTCCCCAACCTATTAGATATGCGAGAAGACGACATGGACTTCGGAAAAATTCAAGCATTCTAAGCAGACTTTCTACAAGGCAGAGTAGGCATATTAAGTACAAACGGTAATCAGCAGTGCATGCTGTCGGAGAGAGGACTAAAGAAGTAAAAAGAAATAAAGACACGCATTCGCGTACTGAAACATGTATGAATCAACTTACTGTCTCGATCTTGAAACATATAAATATGACATGTGAATCACGTATGATTCACGCGCTCTTGAAGAATATTGCCACTTTCATCTTCAAGTCGACCATCCTGAGCTGCCAATGAATGGTATTAATTGATTTAGAAAAAATATGTATAGTCATTGTGACCAGATACTGGCTTTCTCAATCTGCCAAGATGAACCTGTAACATCCTTATTCTCAACATAACGTATTATTCCACTTTTATTAAGGGTTGAATTTGGACTTGTAAGCAATTAAACAAACGTTACTCCGTCCGCACTGTCAAGTTTGGAATTAGTTGATTGATTTTGTTATTGGTTTCTCCCGCAATCTTATTTTAAGCAGAATTATAGTGGAAGAGCATTCTATAATAGTGACTTATAGATCGGATTTGAGCGAAATGTTTCCTCATTACTTCCCACACATAAAAAAATTCCTGACCACACTAGGACGTGGTAGCCTCATAGCTGAAAAAGTTGTTTTATGAATATACTAACCATCTTCAAAAAGTGTGCCGGAGCAAAACAGTTTTGGATGAGTAAGTTACTGAGAGGAAAAGCCTTTTTATCTTAGAAGTTCTGAAGTGCTTCTATCAGAACAACAGCAATTCACCATTAGAAAAAACTCGCTAATTCCTAGGAACAAAAATATGCTTCCAATTACTTCAATAGGCTTTTTGAAGGGCTAAAACCCATAGGTTAACTTTCCGTTGGCCTTTAGAATGAAAATGGCCAAAGTTGTGCATCGCAACCCGGCATCATGAACGCCTTCTTGTATGGCAAGTCAACAGTGCAATGAATACAACACAGAGGTGGAAGTTAGTAAACTCTGGACCATATCACTCCAAAAGAACCTAGTCTGTACAACCACTCCATACGAAAGTTCATCTAGCACACGTTTCTTCCCGTTTTCGGCT
The DNA here is from genome assembly GCA_019055375.1 of Parelaphostrongylus tenuis. Classification (NCBI taxonomy): domain Eukaryota; kingdom Metazoa; phylum Nematoda; class Chromadorea; order Rhabditida; family Metastrongylidae; genus Parelaphostrongylus; species Parelaphostrongylus tenuis. The sequence continues at coordinate 199,920 of JAHQIW010004047.1, read as the reverse complement.
TCTACGTTAGACTTATACTTAGATTTGAACGTAGGTTTAGTTCATGAACCGTGTCAAAAAATGAACTAGATAACCAAAATCAATCATATTCTGAAGTATTAGAAGCTAAAAGATTAATATGATCTGCGCTTATGATTGAAATACATAGTGAACAAAAATGTAAATAAAAATATGAATGAAGTGTCGAGATTCAGTGACATTTTTATATTGACACGAGTGCCGTTGATATATGCTAGCCGACCTGTTGCACCCATGTGACCATCCAGCATTCAAAAATATCGCAAAATTCATTTGTACACTAGAAATCTGGGAAGTTATTTCTACTGGTGCTGATGGATGTCCGCATAAATCGGACGGCAAATTTCATGAGTTTGCTGCAGTTCATGTCTTTTGAACATCAGCAACGTGGCTTAACGTTCAGGCCGTTTGCACGATGTATAAGAGTCACCGTGCTTCTCTCCTCCCCGTCTGCAAATGACTCGGTCTTTTGCATTGCTTTTCTGTAGAAAGTGCTTATCACCACTATCCAAACAAAGTACTGTCAGTTTTTGTCAAGCCATATGGGAACGTATTCATTCCAATTCATTTCATACTATAATAACGCCTACCATAGCAATTGCTAAGAACAGAGGATCCTAAAACCATTGGAGAGATTGAATTATTCACCGACCTTTGCCTCAGGTTGGGAATCCTTACGCTGCCACGAGAGGTATATTATAGGAATTTTTGCTGTTGTTATACACATCATCTTATTATGACCAAGGTAGAAACGTCTATATGGACTAGTCTCGTTACCACCGCTTAGCGGAAAATGTAAGACGCAATCTAAGGACGAACTACAAGAGATCAGTTTTCGGGTCAAATCTGGCAACAGAGCTCCCATGATTGTTTAGCGAAAACGTCAGTATCGACGTTCGTATACAATTCCATAGAGGGAAAGTGGAGTTTTGCCTTACATTCTACGATTCTATAAAAGACATGTTTATGTTATGGACGGCTTTTCCAACTCTAATCAAGCTCCATTTGGATGGGCAATTTGCAGTCTGCATTTTGAAGTATCAATATCCTGAAAAATGTTGGTCAACAGTCAAAAAGACGCAGAACTCACGCTACTTGTAAAACTTTGGTGATGCAATCTTTCTCACATCGAATGTTATTGAAAAGATATAAATTAGGACGATTAGGTGCACCCAAAAGTTAACCAAAGTGTACAAAAAATAATGTTCAATAGTGTAATACTGAAATAAATTAAATGCGAAATTTTGACCATTATGTGGATAACGTATCACATCGGTGATTTAAACTGGAAGGACTTTAGATAAGAAGTGTTGTGATGCAATTTTTTTTTTGAGAGATTCACAACACTAGGAACATAATAGGGATGATTTTTCTTCTTGGTGAGAAGCTTCGAACTTTCAATCAATGCGCCAATGATCGTCGATTAAAATTTCAATAAAAAATAATCATACAAATGAATTCGTTTCAAACATCCTGATCACGTACATCCACGCTATCATCCGCGAATGCTACAAGACCAAAGGGAGAGAGAGGTGGATAAGAACGCGCTTGTCAGCTCTCCTTTTCGAGTCAACGATCCGTCGTGTCTAACCAATGTGATGATTTATCGTTCCCGTTTCAGAACTCGCATTCGGAAGTGGCATCTCGCATGACGCATGTGGCTGAGGGAACGAAGCACAAACTTATATAAACGATCAAAGGCCAGAGCAGTCGCTGTGCTCGTTAGTAAGTCTGGAATCGAGTGTGGGCGATAGGTGATGGGCCTGAATGGCAGCACATGAGCATGACTCTTTAGCGATGGGTTTTTTGGGATGTCAAAAGCATATCAGGAAGAATGACAACCTCATGGTAGCAGTAGTTCATAAAAATTTTGAAGGAATATCATACTTAGAAAGTCAATACAACAAAGAGATTCTACCGTGCTACTCTTGCACGAGATGAGGAAAAATGAAGACTTTAATGACGTCCTCAAATCATCAACCGTCAAGAGGATTACGGTTGACACAGATTACTTCAACAACATGCTATAGCTGTAATTATGGAAGCTCCGAACTCCAAAAATCCGGAAATAAGTCGTTAGTAGGAGTGTTTTGTGAATACGTGTGACCTCGCGCCATACCTCATGCTAATTGTTTCTGCTGACCTATGCCACATTTCCACTACTACAAGACTCAGAGTTGTATTCCAACAACGCCCCGCAGACTTGTAAAGATGTAAAAGTTTGAGCACTTCCTAGATACTTCAATGGTTCGTCTTCACTAGTTGTGTGGATCCTAGCACATATTCCAAATGGTATATTGCTGGTCGTGCATAAGATATTCCATGGTTTCCCGATGTAACCTTGCAAGGGCGCTTTCACGTATTCACGATGTCGTCTCCATGGAATGGATTTCGGCAATGAATCCTTGGCCGGGTTTCCTACTTGATGATTCGGAGATGACGTTAGGCCGAAATTAAAAGCAGGAGTAGGAGAGAAAATCAAACGTTCGCTCCGGATGATGTAAAAGCCGAATTTCGTTTGTAAAGCAAATAAAGAAACTGTCTACTATGGATGTGAATGAATATAGTGTATTGAGATCTTTTTGTTCTTGTATTACGAAAGTGCATCATTGAGTAGATTGCATGCCAATTTTTCCTCTGTAGATTCTGAAGAAGACGAAACAGCCGAAACGTCAACCAACTTGGTGGATTTTGTTTTTTATAACTTCGCGTCTGCTCAAGAATGAAACAATAATTTCATCACTCCTGTTGCCTAGGTAGTCAGACAATTTTCAGGCATCTCACCGATTGCCCCAAATCGTTCACCGATGAGACCGCCATCGTAGATGATTTCAGAGTCATTATGGGCTTGACTTTAGAAATCAATGTTAACAAAACAACTATATGAATGGTGAAAATTGAGCAAACTTTTACTAGCACATTTCAAATCACCGTTCGAAAACAGCCACGTTTTTGTACAACATAGTAGTATACTTAGGAGCAGACAATATCACAAATTTCTCCTGCCATCTCAGCATTCCTTCCCTTACTTTAAATTCTATATTTTTAATCTCGTGTAAGTTCATTGCTCATATTATTTTACAATCCACATGACATGCAAGCTAGTGTTGCATTCACGTGTAACTAACTCACTACAGATACGATAGAAGGGTAAGAGGAGTGCCCATAAGTCAGTTCCTTCTAAGAGTCTCAACGTGATTTTGTTATTCAATTTACAGCTCCTCATCATGGGCAGTCATTGGTCTCTGTTGATCAGAGAGTTTGGCGATTTTGATTTGACTGCACCGATGCCCCGAATGTGCGACCGACCGTTCAGTTGACAAAAATCGCAACCGAAGTTAATCCGTAGAAGGACAAGAAAATAAGCAGAGATCACTAGGGAAAACAGATACTGTCTGATTTTTTCTTGAACGAGAGAAACGAATTTAATCGGGTCGAATTTAAACAGCAAAGGAAAAAATGTTTATTTCAAAAAGATACGCCACTATACACAAGCTTAATGAGCAACAAAGAAAAACACCAATACTACCTTTTCAATTCCAGAATAACTCTAGGAATATCAGACGAGATAGACTGTTTTGTGGACACTTTGAATATTCCCCTGTTCGCAACAAACTCCATGAATGTCGGTACGTTGCCGCCGACACCGAAATAGAAAATCTTTGCAGCAACCCATCTGAATGTTGCTCGAGTTCAGAAAACGTAGGAAAAAGCTTGATTTGGGCGGATACACAATAAGGTGGCATGAAAATAACGCACATTATGCCAGTTGGTGATAAAGCGTAGTTGAAAGCATCATGAAGACTGTCGTAATCATCCGTATTGTAGATCGTTTCAGAAGTGATGATGATGTCGTAGCTATAAAGAGGACTAATATACAATCTACAACATGTCGACACACTCAGAAACAATTAGAATCTCAATCAAAATTCTTTTTAATAAACGACTAAATCTTTCCATCGTGGCTCGCTTTCACAACTAAAATGTAAAACCCAAAATCAGCAAGTCCATACAAGCTGTAACTTAGGCGCGTTTCAACCCTTTAGGGGAGTTGAGCGATAGCACAAAGTAGCTCGCAAAAGACGCGCGATTTGCGTTATTTAATTAAAGTTTTTACTCATTTGGAAAGTGAAAACTTAGGTTTTTTGTGTTTACTCTGATACTCTATGATTTTGTCTACATGATCATACGTTTTTGGTACATATATAACTTTTGTTTACAACAACAATTTTCGAAGCAAAACGTAATCACATTTTCGCTCTTACAGCGTTCTGTGATAACCATTCAAGAAAACAATAATAGCATCGAAATCAACGAGAATAGGGCCTATCGCATCACTAATAAGAGTTTGGCAAAGAGCCATATACAAGCTTCAGCCGAGCAAAAAAAGCAAACTGAGTGTGAAATATGATTTTATTTTGCTGCCACAACGTAATAAAAAGGCTTTTCAAAAATTTAACCTAGTACTAAAATCGCAGAGATATAAGCTTTCGAATAATATGTAGCAGGAAAGCTTTGCTCAGCAAGAAAGGTTTTAAAACAATCGTGTACCTCATGTGGTACACGACGCCCCTTAAAGGTTAAGTGATACGGCGCTAAACAGCGCACTGTCATTATGCGTTAATCATTTCGTGAGCACAAGCACAGATTTCAGTACATCTCTGCTTCATGTTTCGGACGATGCACACAGATTTCGGCACACACGGCCCTTTAAGACCATTTTTTGAGCTTCTTCAACCTTCCTTGAGTCATTATCTGTTTTGTAAACGGAACAGTACTACGACGATGCCAAGAAACTAGTTCGCCGCGCTATGCGCATTTCGCCTTCGAGCAAATGACATGATCCGAACTTTGCTTAGCCACGCTGTGATTAGTTGGTTTTGAAAAAATTTGACATTTCGTGTTGGCGTAAAAAGTAGATAAAACCAATTTAAAAGGCCAGTGGATAAATAGAAATTTTGTAAATAAATAAGGAGTAATTAAATTTGTTAACTGTGATGACAACTAAATTTTAGGTAAAGTGCAATCCAACTCAAAATTACTTTAAATTTGTAGTTCCAAATTAGAAAACTAGAACTAATTTTACTAGTGAGGCCGTGTGGCAGATCGAATGTCACTCCACGGTCCACTTCTTAAGCAATATCTAGATTCATCAATACCATTGAGTCGCAAGTTCTCCTGTGTGAAGCACCGTATCACGTATTCGTTCTAAAAGTAATAAAGTGAAAAATAAAACATTACTCAAGGCAAATCGCTGTCAAAAATTTTTTACATAGTCATGGAGCGTGATGTGAGCAGCTCCACGCAATGCACACAGTATAGCAGGAAGACCAGCACCACAGCCAAGCTAGAGAAAAGAAAATGTGAATTTTGAAAAGTACTTCACAGTAATTCATCTCAAACATACCGCCCGAACCTGGCTTTCCGACAACTAGCGATTATTCTTATCTACTTGAGTATTGGATTATTCTCTATAAATGAGTATTAAAGTATAGAACTTCATATCATAGAATGGTCTCTCTTCTATCGCTTTTGAGGTTCTCGAAATAAACGCTGTAGTGGCAAACACTAACAATACATTGGTATACTTAAAGGTACTGTTGGACGGATTTCTCCTTGTTCAACTGCTTAGGTATTTCTGATTTTGAATAAGAAAAGTCACAAAAGTGCTTTTCAAAGAGCTGCAAGATAACCATATTAAACTTGATTATACAAGAGACCATGTGCCTTGAAGGAAAAGATTTGTGAACTCTGAAGATTTATATTCTAATTAAGAGAGTTCAACAAGAGTTAAGACATGATGGCATGAAAACTCACAGCGGTCATTACTTTATTTCCGTGGCAAATGCTGCGCTCGATACACGTATTCTATGACGTTGTTCCTTCATTTATTTATTTGTTCTGATCTATCTTCACAGTTTTTCCACTGTGCGGATCCCAGTACTTCTAGCATTCAATTCCTTATTCATCTTCCTCTTGAAAATCGCAGAATACCGGGCGAGCAATTCAAAAGTCTGGCGCCCACCGTTGATAGACAGGGGGGTCGCGCCGTCGCGTTCGCGGCACTCGCTAGCCGGGACATGTGCGACTCTGTGCGAAACTGTCGTTGTGCCTGCGTTCTCTTGCAGCAAGCGCCTTCATTCCATGCCGCCGTCTCGGTAGGTGATTGAAACCGAGTGAAAATTAGGAGCCACAACAGACCTCTGCTAGTGACCGCTCTTTTACAGACCCGTTCGAAATGACCTAATGTGATAAGGATATGACATGTTTTGAACCGATTGGTCTAGTGCTATATAGGCGCCTATTTCGTCCTATTGGGACTCATCAGTAGCACCTTCCTTCGGTTCCGTCGATCCGTTGAGGTGTTTCATTATAAAAGCCGCAAGCTAGACTGCCGGTCACCACAACGTCAGGTAATGCCATCATCCGACTCGGGGTGATAATTTTTACTCGGCGTCGATTCCTTTAGAGAATTATTTAACCTCAAGGGATTGACGAAACCGAGGGAGAATGGTACTGATGAGTCCCAATAGGACGAAATAGGCGCCTGTGTAACACTAGACCTATCGGCTTAAAACATGGCATATCCTTATCAGATTAGTCACAACAAAGGCAGAGGAGTACGCCCTGAGTCTGGATAACCACTTACTAGGAAGCTGTCACGATCACTATCACTATCACCATCACTTTTACTACCACTGTAACTATAACTATCACTGTAGGTGCCACTAACATTATCACCATGACCATTACTACCACTGTCACTGTCACTATCACTATCACCATCACCATCACTGTCACTAATACTATCAATATCACTACCACTATCATTGTCACTATCACTGTCATTATCACTACAGTCATCACCACGACCATCACTACCACTATCACCACTATTACTTGATCACTATCACTATCATCCATACCACTATCATCACTAATCACTACCACTATCATCATTGCCATTATCATCATTATCACTTTCACTACCGTTATCACTGTAATTATCATTATCACTTTCACTACCATCATCATTATCAATACCATTAATATTATCACAATCAATCAGAAACGATTTTATATGACCGAAACTTGTGGTGTTATGATGTTACGAATACCTAATAATCTAGAGTGCCGTGCAAAAACGTTTGCGTCAGCCGGGATTCGAACTTTGATCTCACTCATTCCGGGAGCGTTTCCTAACCGTTGCACCACCGACGCTCGTTTTGCACAGTATCTTTCTACGCTGATGCAATGTCTATGCATTAAATGAAATGCACTGTGTAAGTGTCCTTACCCAATTATTATCACTTTTGTAATCATTAGAATTATCGAAAGCATAATCATTATCACTTTCATAGTCATTTTCATTATGATATCATTTAGTGATGTAGTCTTGTCGTCGAAACATAGGTGAAGCATTAGAGATAATCAAACCTACCTCCGTTTTGAGATGAATTAAGTTGTAAGTATGTTTGCTGTTTCTTCTTATCTTCATTTACGAGCTTCCAACGATGATCATATAAAACTTTGAATCGCAGCCTAATGCACGTATTACTACAAACTCCGGTGATCATTGAGAGCCAGCGAAAGGTATAAAAGTGTTGTAATGATCACATTTGAAGAAGAGTTATATAAAGTCTCATTTTTCCGTAATTTTATCTTGTTTCTTTGGATGACGAATCTTCATTTACTGCGCACATCACATCGTCACAGCGATAGGTTTGGTTGGCCATAGGAGATTCGAACCCACAACTAATCCGCGTGCTTTGCACTTCATGTCTATCCACTTCTCTTACTGTGCCCCATATAAAACAGAATAAATTGAAAGGACTATGAGCTAACTTCAAGCACACGTCTGCCACGAATTAGTGATGATTCACTGTGAATCAATTTGCACAAGTCGTAACAACACTCCCAAACCTGAAAATAATTATTTTTTTAGATTTTCAAGGCAGTCAAAAATACGGATGACTTTTTCAAATGCTTAAATATATTTCTGATCGATGCCAACATTAAGCAAAAAGCAAGTCGCACACGATTACTCACTACAAAATCACCTTGAAACCTCCTTCATATACATGAGTAATTCTATCCGACTGAGTAGTATCCCTTAAGATGTCGTCTTTATTGAAGCCTTCTTCAGTCAGTCGTCGTTTGATGGTATCATCACTTGCCCATACTAACTCAACATCTGGCAATTTCAACGACATCTAACCTAAAGAATTGAAAATTAGTGATGAACAACTGAGCTTGTGCGGTAGCATTAAAATACCACGCGGTTGTCACTATATACGATTCAGCTTGATATTAAGATGAAAAAAGCCTGTAGCTTGTAATAAGCTCATATGTATATGAATATCGTTACATAATGAGATTAGATAATTATGCAACGACAAACCTTCCAAGTTTCACATGTGCACCCCTCATTCGATTCCATCAAATCACCCGAAGCGCCCACACATGTAGGCGTGGGAGAGCTGACAGAGTGCATTAAACCTAACGCTTTTCCTTTCCGAGCGTGAACGGCAATGGTCACAGATGTCCTGCGGTACACACGTAAGTTCGTCGTTGATTAGATTCCATGGTACAAGTTTACAAAGTCTTCCACATTACCGTGGTAAAAAGATCGACAGGAAACTCTTCAAAAGGTGGAAATCACTGGTATCGTTGTATTGACAGTCTTCAGTAAGACACTGTATAATGAAGATATGCATTTGATGATTTCTTTGAAGCAGGATGAAGTCATGTGCATGATGTATCGTAAAGTAGTGATCATCACCAGACACTTCAAACTAGGGATTTTTGTCACACTTTCTTCTATAATCGATCGACAACTAATACAACACAAATGTTTGTTATCGCTTACTTACTTACTTAGATACTAGAACGGTCCGTCTCCGTGAATCCAAACTCGTTGCCGTCTGCGGATGCAGATGGTATTGTTGGCTTAACGTTAGCCACAAATACGTCCGCTCACCGTTTCGACGATCATCGTAAAGGGCGTTTGGATTTTCCTAGAGTCCACTCCACTGTTCTTTTCGTCCGTGTGTCATCCGTTTTTCTTACTATGTGACCGACCCAGGTGTGCTGAGATGCAACCCGTGAAACCTTACTACACTTACTAATGTACAAGGAATTTCTTTTCAGTGTCATTGACCGACAACCTGACTGGTGAATAATTGACTATACCTCGTTGGATCATTAAGCGAACACGAGCTTGTTAAAAGAATTCTGTTTGCCTACAATAAGCTGTGTTCGTCTACCTCAAAAGTAAAATGGTTATCTTCATCGTCACATCGATCGAATACAATGGAATGGAACAGCACGTTGATAAATATCCGCATTCTATGTCATGGCAACTGACTTCTATTTCAACATTGGTTGGAGATAGCGCAGTGGTTGGTGATGCAGTCCCTCAAGAACTTAGGTGCTGATTCGACCTCCTGCCTAGCGCTCCCTTGCAGTCCATGGGGAAACGCTTTGACTCGGCTATCTTCAAAATTTCAAAGAGAATCGACTCGATCGGAATTCTACGACGTTCACAAAGAAAATGAGATTTTCAAGCAGCAACCGAAACAACAAGCGAGATGTTCGAAGACCTTTGTGGACATTGAATTCAACAAAATGAACTCAATAGAAGATTGCTGGGACGCACACAGTAAATCTGATGGGTGGTCATGTGAAAAAACCTTCCGTCAAGCAGCAGGAATGCTATCAAAAGCGGGTGTTAGTATGTCATTCAGTACAGAGACCGCTGCTCTTCAGAATGAGTATGATATGGTAAGGTGATGGGACCACACACTTCGTAGAAATCACTGTACTTCGGCACAGATGTCTATGGCGACATATCACCTCCGCCAAAATGAGATGAGTTGAAATTAAATACAGGATGTATAAAAGCGTCAATTTCGTGGTACAACTGACATTATACAAGATGAAATCGACTTACGAAAACTGACAGCTTGTGACTTATACCGGTCGAGAGCTTTTTCCGTCTCTCACAAATGTTAGTAATATTCCGTAAACACGAAAAGACATTCAGAAGATTATGTGTAAATGTAGAACGTAGAAAATCACATAAATGAAAGGAAACACATAAAAAACATCAAGTGACACAGTGAGGAACGGTGAAAGGCTTGGGCGTCTATAGCAACAAGTCCTATCATATCTATTAGATTCAATGCAGATCATTTTTGGAGGCGAACTAGTCGCATTCCTATGCGGTTCCCATGGAAAATCCCACACAGTTGTACATATGTTGAGTCCTTCACCAATTTTGACCAGAAAACGACTTCGAGGGATGAAAACCATATTGAGCCCCTAGAAATGTGTACCGGTTCTTGCAAAATCTGGATGAAATGAAATATGAAATTAAAGCAATATAATAAATTACATGGACATACGTATAAAAAACGCATTTGACCGAAGACTTCAGAATTTGATGGAGTCAAGATTCAAATCTATCTCTATTTAAAGCAAGCACCTGACCCGTTTCAGTCCTCTGTACAATACTTCTGTGTACCACGCAACAATTAACGGACAGTAACCACTCATGCGATTGACGATCTTGAGAAGATATTCATTAAATATACGGCCTAATATATAATTGTATAGCATATAATTGCAATAAACCCCATACTATGACCTCTTCCGGTTACATCAACAATAAAGGCTCTATATACCTTCTAGCTACATGTGATATACTATGCATTATGTTATAAAGCAGTACTATGTGGAAAAATCACAGGAGGTTCACAGATGAGGAAGGTCAGGTTACACCTACACAGACTGAGTGATGAATGAAATTAAAAGGTGAAGTAGTAGAAAATTGTTCAAAAATGACCTAAAAAAACTTAATTTTACCTGGGATGGATAATTTGAACAACATCACTAATTAGTTTGAAAGACAGTGTGAACGCCAGGAAAAAAAACTGTAGGGATAAGTAAATCAACAATTAAATATGTACAGCTGATACAATTATGAGAACAATTGAAAGTATCATCGCCCAGTAAGTACATGTGATACTGTGCCTCCAACCCATCCGGCAACTCTGGACTCTTCCCTCGATATCACATGATCCATCTCCGACTTGGAAAACTTCGCTACTGTGCCGATAACTCGCGCCAGAGTCTGAAATTCTTTTCGACTGAGAGCATAACATAACATCAATAGGAAATAAGGACAATCGAATCATCCATCAACTTCATATCAGTGATAAATACCAAAAATAGCGAAGTTTGATCAAATATATCTGATAACCATTATTTGAGCCAACATGTCATGTGGTCTGTTTATGGAATCCTGTGCAGTTCGATACAGTGTTTCGGTCCTGATAGCCTCGTCAGTTGGGTAAACCCTTCGTCTTCACCCAATCCTTTCGGGGGCCCCTACATCTCTATATTCATTATGAGATACAGTGAAATTTGAGCGTGGTCTTAATAAAACACTCGAGACAAACGGCATGATACTTTGAAAATACTAAGCAACAGTAATCGAGTGTAAAACACTGCCAATCTAGTGATTTATTTAACTTTACGGCATGTGTAAATCGGAAGTCATCGTCTAATCAATATTAGAGGATGTAGAGGCCCATGAGAGGATCGGTTCGAGATAAAGGGCCTGCCCGAGTGACGACGCTGCAAAGGCCAAAACACGTATATCGGGCTATACAAGAGCTCATAAACAGATTACATGACATGTTAGCTATTTATCAGTTACATTGATATATTAAGGCGTGGTCCTAAGAAAACATTCCAAACGAACGCTCTGATAGGATATTTGAAGAGTCCCAGAAGTCTGGCATGACATATCTAATGCTAGACGTAGGTTTCGGCTTTCTTGCAGGCCTCATCAGTAGCACATGCCCTTCGATTCACCCTTACACTGATGGTAGCTGCGCCGAAGAGGTATCATTCTACGCCAAGAGAAAAGATCACTTGATGAAGCGTTCTTTAGAACGATACTCAATTGTATTAGCATGGCTTACGGCTGTTTCGCCAGTATATACATCAGTCTACTCGCCATAGCAACCCTATAATTGTAGCTCTCTCGTGAAGCACTATATAGATTGCTTTTGCTTTTTCTACAAAACCGCTTTTTCGTTAGTATTCTTACAATACCATCAAATAATGATGATATTGATCAACATGCTGTCTGTGTATTCTTAGTACATAACACTGCTTAACGTCTTCCTCCTCTTCAACACCGAAACCTCTCTTATCCTGACGTACAACTCGAACTGAAGCTGTATCATCAGGTGAAACATAATCAAAGTTAATGTCGAGGTGATAATAAAACAGTTTTCCAATGCATTGTCTATGTAATCCATTTTGGGTGGATATATCATGACGTCAATTTTTCGTTAGCATTCGAGTATTTCTCGATATCCAACTAGTTAACGTGTCACGAATTTGACGGACGTATGAAACAAACAAATCTGTTGTTTTGTAGTTAAATTTCTTTACTTTATCACATACACATATATGTAACTTGTTCTAGATTTGAATTTCTCCGAACATTGGTTTTCAGCAGTTTAAAGAGTCTCTTTCAAACTTTCAAAATAAACGAAGGGCCTTTGATAAGCAAAAATATCAGGTATGATGCCTCTTTTTTCCGACTATTTCTATTTGTTTTCTTCTTAGTCATTTATCTGGAAGCACACATGCTTTTTCTTGCCGTACATCTCCTAAAAAAATTTAATACGCGGCCATCCCACCACAACTGAGTTGCTAGTTTCTGGTAGAGAAATGCAATTTTTTGCACTGTACAAACTCTCAGGGTACATAAAATTGGCAAAACGGCCAAGGCGAAATGCACAGGTGCCACAACGAGCAAAGCGAAAAATTAAGCATCTCACTCCACAACAGAACAGAAATTAAGCGTTTACGCGAGTGTTCAGAATCCGCATCATAGGCCGAGATAAGTTGACAATTACTCCTCTTTTCAATCAGAAATGAGCAGTGATCAATTAGTGCAGGTTTTTACGTCACGTTCTTTTCTTGTTGTTGATCTTCCATCGGTGCAGGTGTATTAGTGTATGACAAGTCCGATGGGCGAATCATTTAGATAATTACAGCGCATAGGCACTGCTTCATCCGTTCCGATGTCAGAAATCATTTTGATTAAGCATGCAAGCCGTATTGAAAACAATCAATGGACAAGAGTTATTATCAACTGAAGCCTTCGGAATTTGAAGAGCACAACTGAGAACACCAACGTACCCACAGTCCAGACACGAAGACCTTGAGCAAAAACAGCCCTGCCCGTGACAGGCGTGACAATGACGAATGGTATCGCTATGCATTGCTATCCCTCGGCTTACTCGACGACTTATACAGTGAAAGGTGGTTGTTGCATACTGGTTTCACAAAGATATCAGATCTAATAAACACAATGAGAGGTTGCGGATTCAAAGTGATTTGATCTCTAATTTCGATCGTACCAAAGTTCCACTTACCCAACACTTATCTAGGATTATCAAACGCTGAGTAAAGGTTATTCATGATTGATTTCATTTTAACAAGCAGTTTTCCTTAGAAAGGAAAAAGAAAAAAAGTTAAACAATACCCACCACAGCTTCTTTTCCTAGGTCTTCTCTCGAACACATGTATCGATATAGAACATTTTTGAGATACTGAAACAATTCAGAATCAATAGTGAAAATTAAAGCAACGAATTATGTTAGTTTAGAAATATAAACGACTAGGTGCATGCCTCAGCTTCTGCAGGGTCAGAGAATCCCAGGCCTTCGTGAAGATCGTTGTCATTGACTTTAATTACTGCTGGCGAACTCTGAAGCACCACTTACTCTAATCTAGATAAGGAAAACACTATTGTAACAAAAAGAATTACACCTGGTACGTCTTGCATTGTCGCAACAAGTGCTCGAGTTTTGAGTTCGCTTCTCGCAGCTCGTCCACTTCCTTATGAGTATCGTTCAATTTTCGTCGCATCATTTCTAGTTCTTCATCAGTCTGAACACCACGAATATGGCTTGATTTAAAATCATCGGCTTCCTTTATCAAGTTTGCTTACTCTTTACGAAGACTATCTCTTCAATCATATTTTGCTGCACAAAGGAATTTCTCGCACACATGGGCAATTAATTTCGCCCGAAAGAGAGTCGCGTAACGTCAAAGTGCATCCTCCTATTAGTGCTTACTGACCAAGGAGTGAAAATATCTTTTGTAAGAAGGCTAACCGATTGCTATACAATTGTTCAACACTCCGTTGAACAAATTTGCATCAACAAAAGTGAGTTTACATTGGTCAGATATATCCAATAGAGATAATCTATGGATTAGGAAAAGATCTGCCATGGGCGACAATCATGAAAGAGGGAAAATGAACGGAAAATGTGGGGAGCACGCACGATACTCGAAGATCTGTCGTAAAACGATATGAGCGCTGCCATCTCTGCACTGGTTGTAGCATTCACCAGCTGAAAAATTTCCCAAAATCACCATTTTTTTCGGACTAGTTTTCTCCTTTGTTTTTCTTTTCCCTTTGTTTCCAAACATCACCATTACATGTCAAGAAGTAGGCGACATGACTTATTGAAGCTATCACATTCGCCACCTATTCCAAACATTAGGAGCTTTGATTGGGCATCATGAGCCATCAACGTTTTTCAGCCTTAAACTAGTCTATTTGATTAAAACATCACTGCCGCATAAAGGTCGAAAACAAACGGTCTGCTCATTTCAACGAGGATAACAGCTTCAAAACCAACTTGCTCTGCGGATTCAACAGTTTCAACGATGTCTTCTTTACAGTTTTAGGGGAAAACGAAAGCACCTTAATACCTTGAAACCAATGCACAACTGATGGAACAAGAACTATCTCAGTGTCATTAATCACCTGGCTATGAAAGCAATTCACAACCGCATGAACTCCAGTTGCTGGACGCTCCGTTAACCAACACTAACCGAGTAAAATCTAATCGACGTGATACATCAGTATAAAGATGATGGCTTTCAATCAGATGCTAACTGCAGTCTACTGAATATACTCGAAGCCGGAATCACGTCTGTCACGTCTGCCGCAACCAATTCGATGGAGTAAAGACGACTCTGTACTCAGTTAACAGGAAAAAACGAAGAAAATTATTCCGTGGCTGGTGGCTACTAGCTCACATAGGTCGAACTGACTTGCAAACAACTCGATTTTTGCTTGGAAATTCACAATCACCAGATTACACCTCTTACAGCCACATCGAGTTTCTCAGTAATGTTGTAGCACTAGACTCGCAAAAATGGAATCGCCTCATAACAGGATTTCGAAAAACATGAAGAAAAAGGGAAAAAAAAAATCCACGTCGAAACTCCGCGGAGAGATCGGAGTGTTGCGTGATGAGAGAAATTTGGATGCCATTTCAATCAATTCAAAATTCCGGCTTTTACTAAACCTCGGTATGACAGCTAACAAATATTTTACAAACTGTCTTTCCTTCATACGAGACTTTCACAAAGTTAGTATTTACCTTTTCAAAATCATTGATCTACATTTCAGCGACTTGAAATCACTGAGTTTGAAAGAAGAAGTACCAAGTTTGAACAAGTTCTACTAGCAAAATGACAGTTCGCAATATAGTTTTAATGGCCATGCTGAGGTTAAATATAATTCATTTCTGAACTGTTTGTAACTTCTGCAAAATTTCATTAATAAAACATTAATTTTACATTCCTACGATGCCTACGGACGAATAAACGACACAGAATGATTTCTGTAATTAATTTCTTTCTTTTACCTCGTGATTTAGAGATGGTTCAATATTTCCATAACTTTGCTTTGAGATAACTTCATCAGCAGGTTTGCAAGACTAGATTCCAATTCAACAAGTCGAGCGTTTGCCGCATCCAATGCCACAGTCTTAGCATCCAATTCTATGTACAATTGCCTCACCTCCTTCTGAAGTTCACGAAAGGCCTAAAACACTAAGAGTGACTATCAAAAGTGTCTCAAAAAACCAATCCTAACCTTCTTGTTTTCAGTTTCTTGCTTCTCCACTGCTTTTTGAGCACTGTTTTCCTTCTCATCGAGCAAGAACCTAATCTGAAAAAAAAATTTTATATGAAAAAAGCAGAAAAGACCAGAAAGTGCATGATTAGACGGTCACAAAGAACCTTTCGACTAGTCAATAACCTTTGAATCGCTGTTAACGAATGCTGTCACTATGTCTGAGAACAAACACACCTTATCTTCTAACTCTTTCACGTTCCTTTCAGCTTCTTGGATTCGTGCTTTACTCTCTTCCTTTTGCTTTACAAGCTCTGCATTCTCCTCTCCAAGCAGAAGATTTTCAGCCTCAAGTTCAACGACTCGTCTTCCAACATTCTGATGGATAAATTGGATACATAAGAAACTTACAGCGAGATAATCTACCTTATTTATGGAAATAGGCAAGCAAACGCATGCAGATGTGTAGAAACTTGCAAAGGTAAGCAATTTTACGAAGTAAGGCGACAAAGTAGAAAGTAAAAACTCACCTCTTCAATCTCTTTCTCCCGTCGACTCCTCAGTTCATTCTCCATTTCCTGTTGTTCTATATACTTTTGTTCCATTTGAGCTTTTTCGATGACCATTTTGTCGATGAGACAATTGCGTTCTGACAAAGTACGTTGTAGTTCGTCTATCTGAACCCATTATAATTGTCATGTTTCATATCAGTTCATCGTAACAACGAAACAACTTTGAGGGCAAAATCCGCCTTGACTGTCGTTACTTCCTTATCTGTAGCTGCTTTGATTTTACCAAGCTTTTTCTCCGCTTTAGACTTAAGATCACGGATTGCACTCTCCGACTCCTAAACGACACGAAATAAAGAGCAGTGTACGATTTGACATATTCAATACATGAAGACTCATTAAGTAACACAGTTGAACTGTACAATGAACTGTAACTGACAACTGCTGACCTTCTTTTGTCTTGCAATCTCATCCTCACATTGCTTCTTGATTTCGGAGAGCTCCATTTTCAAGCGTTCGCATTCATTCTCTATCGGTTTGGCCAATTGAATGCGGTTATTTGCTTCAATCAAGTCACTGTTGAGTTTTTCTAACGCTTTTTCGTATTCGCATCTGAACAGAATTCCTTCGAACAACTCGATTTCAATATCAAATTAGCGACTGAGCTACCTTCTCCGATCTCCTTCTAGTCTCTCATATTCTCGACTTTTTTCCATTGCATGTAGCTCTTCTTCTATCATGATAAGTTTTCCCTGATTCTCCACAAGTGATTTAGTGGCATTATCTTCGCTTGCTTTCAATGCCATAATTTCGCTCTGAATTCACCGGAATCAGAGTTTTTTAAGACATTGTTTCACAAATAATTACGCTAGAACAGTGTAAGAAATCTTCAACACACTTCCGCAAGGCGTAGTTTTTCTTCATACATTGTCGTGGCAGTCTCCTGCTGATGTTGCAATTTGTCGATTTCATCGCGAAGTTCAGTAATAACCTGCGCCTAAAAATGTTTATTTGTGTCTAGAAAAAAAAGTCGCTCAAAAGCTAGATCTATAGATTTAGAGCGCCAGTAAAAAATAAGCATTGCTTCACGTGCTAGGAACTATAGAAATTACTTCACATACGAGCGAAATAACTACATTACTACTAGTGATAAACGACGCTAAATAACAATTACTAAGAATATTAGGTCAATTCCACTGTTCTGTTCTAATACATCAACTTGCATAGATATCGTTTTTGAAAATGATTTTAGTCGTCTTTCTCGAGGTTTACATGATTCACCCGACACGCATGTTTCGGCGTTTTCGCCATCATCAGTGCCATTTTCTCGGCCATTCGCCCCTATTGTAGAAAGGCAATGCAGAGATAATCTCCCCTATAGTAAGTCTAGTCCAAAAATGGTCAGTCTTGAACGGCTACTTTGCAATGCTATAAGTAAGCTCAAACACAACCCTTCCCCTAATGAACTTTCTGCAAAACAATGCATCGGTCTAGCAACAACAAACCGTTGAAGGTTTGGCCTGGTAAGTACACTTCGGCATCGGACCTATTTTCATTGACACATATTGGATATGAACGTGCTCAACAAGAATTCTTTTTCTAACCGTCTTTAGCCATTAGCAAGATGTTTGATGAGTGTGGTGAATGAAGCAAGACAGTACCCTTGACTTTTGCAGCGTTACCTGCACAAGATAGTTTTGAACGCCTCGTGCAAGAGAATTCTAGCTTTTTGGTCGACGTGTTAACATACGTTCCACGGTTTTTGTGGATTCCACTAATTCTGTGATATTTGTTCCGGTTAGGTGTGCGGACTGCACAGTGGTAGTGCTGCATTGATCCAAGTCATCCACAAGCAAGGTCATGATTTCATAAAGCCTCTCACTCGTCCGGGGATCGAGATATTTCTGGCAGATTTGTCTTTGAAAAATTCTGTCTTTGCAGTTGAAGCAAAAACGCTGTAGCGCGGCTATGTCAGGAATAGAGTGAGAATGAAATCGATCAGCATAGAACGACAAATATGACAAAAAAAAGTCCTCAAAAGGGAAAAATCAGACGCAAAAGTTTTAATGCCTTCGTGGATGATTGTGCGAGAAAACGAATCGAATGCAAAGAGGTAAAAAATTGAGAAGAATAATATCCTGTTGGGTCATTATGTTAAGACTGAAGAAATTACTCCATTTAATTATCTTTGTCGCCAAGGAAAACCGTCAAAAGGCCAAAATCATTGGGGCAGATGGAGTCGGTAACCGTCACCAGTTGTTCTAAAAGATCCCCTTTTCGTCATATGTCGCAAAGTGTCAGTAAGTCGGTCGTTTTTGCTGCTTAAGGGCATAAAACAGATTGGAAATGCTGATTTCGCAACTCTTCATTCCATTCATACGCTTCGTATTATCAAGCATTTCTGTTTTTCAATGTTATCCAAGTGAATGTAGGTTATTACCTGTGATTTTTGGGAAGTTTTCAAGGTCCTTTGATTATTCAAAAAAAAACTCCGATTAACAGATCGAGGGATGAAAGTCCATGACTCACAAATGTCCACAAAGTTATCAAATTCTGGATTCTTACAAACCGCCTATGCGATATGCATTCCAAGCTCAACTGTTAATCATGATTGATGACACCAAGTTGGCAGCGCTTCGTGACATTTTACTTATGAAATGTAACGATGTGACTTTAATAAAAACCTCTACAAAAATTTCATTCACAAATCTCATACCAATGAGAAAGACTATAACTTTTCTACCAACCAATACTGCTGCAAATGATATAATGAGGTCTGAAACATCTACTTGGAAGCAGTACGCAGTCTAAAGTAAGCAGACAAATCCATGTACATTCAAAGAGTTCTGGGTAGGGAGGGAAACAAAGTAAAGGAGAAATTTGAGACAAAAGTGAAAGTCGTCCATAGAGACGACGCCGGATACCTGATTTGGAAAACAAAAGAAGAAAACTGCGCAATCACATCTTCTCACCTGACTTAGTTCCTTGTCTTTGACTGCCTCTTCTAGCTCTAATTGTAAGCGAAGATCGGTTGTTTGGGCACGCTGTGTTTCAAGTTCTTCATGCAGCTCTTGCAACCTTGCCAATGATCTAACAATTTACAGCTTTTTATAAATAAAAAACCCAGACACGATGGTTATCTATTTTAATCAACACCTAATCTAGGGTTTTATACGCTTTCTATCTCCTCAAATCATTGGTACACTCAGACAATGGCAAGGAAAAAAAAATTAGACCTCACCGTTCTGACTCCACCTCTGCTACCTTTGCAGCTTCTTCTAACCTCTCCCTTGAATCAGATAAATCGAATTCCAGTGCTGACACTTTGGCTTCTAATTCAAGCTAAACAAGGAAGTACAATCAGTACAAAACTTGCAAACTACCTTGCGATGACGCATACTGAGAAGATACCTTAGTAGCGACTGCCATTTCAAGCTCCTTCTGCAATGAAACGAGCACTTCCTCGTTAGCTAGATTTCTTGAAATAGAACTTGCCTCGGGGCCCAACTGATTTTGGAGGTCAGGCTCGGTGGCTGCACTAAAAAACGTAGGAACTTTCGCAATTTTTTTCATCTAATGATGTTGAATGATATGCAGAACAATGAACTCCAAATCACCCATACCAGCGGTACGTATAAATCACTTTTTTACATTCCAGAACTTCTTACTGAGCCACTTCCTTCATAACGACATCTCTAATTTTATTTACACTTACATGACCCATCAGTAGTACATCTACTGTGTGAAACGCAACACTTCTTCCGCATTGATTTCGTTTTCTTGCATTCATACTTCGCAAACAACAGAACAACACAAGTAACAAGAAGTGAGAATGAGTACTTATGATGATAAAACGTACCATTCTGCACGAGCACGTAGATCGATCACATCACCATTTACTTTACCAAGTTCCATCATTAACTCGTCAATTCTACTTTGTAGTTGTTCACACTTGCTTTCAGTATCCAGATACAGAGCTCTTGCCTCTTGCTGAAATGAAGAAAGTTGAAAATCCCAGCACCAAAAGTTCATTCCACTGACCTTTGGAAAGTGAAATCTAAACATAAGATACTGCTGAAATGGGACCTATCGTTGGGTTGTAACTGAATCTTCTCGAAAGAAACAATTATAAAAGTTTTGCTCAAAGAAGATAAGACCTGTATTAAGTTATTTGACAATGCCCTTGGTGTCCTTTCTAAAAATGTAGGAATTTGCTTCAATCAATACATTGTTCCGAGTAAACAAGCAGCTCTTCGCCGTGTTGTCGTACAGATTTACAGTTAGAAAATTTTCTAAAAGCTATGAATGACACCATCGTTGCAATTAAATCTCCACGATTGGATTGGTTGACTGTTTCTAGGTTGAGATGATGTGACACGACCTTCGGAAAACAACAACACTTCAAAATGTTCTTTGACGGTCAGTCAACCTTTTCACGGACATCGACTGGTGCCTGATATCCGTAGGCATGGAAATCTGTCTAAATTCCCCGTGGAAGCAGTAAAAGTGGAGACCGCTCACTTCTGGACAGTCTTTCCATTGTGCAGTTTTCGACAAGGAAAGAAAACAGATTTTCAAAAGGCGGAATATAGAAGACTGTTTGACCACGTCCCAATCACTATCACGATCATCTATCAAAAGACACACGTTATTAGTGGAGAGAGGGGCCAAGGGGTGGGGCCAGACACGCCCTTCTGGGTCCTCTGGTCCTTAACCGGTTGAACGTTGAAAAACTCATGAATATGAACAATCAAAATTTATTACAATGATCTAAGCTACTGCAAAAAAAACGTACCTCTTGTGCTTTTGTCGCATCCAGCTCTCTTCGTAATCGAACAACTTCTTCATTTTCTTCTTTTTGAGCCAATTTATCTACCGACGATGCGCTCATATCCTCGTATTCAATATTCGTACTTTCCTCTGTTTGTGAAGCTCTAAAAACTTAATCGTTGTAAAAGTACTCAATATGAGATAAAAATACTAAACGTACTGGTTATCAACCACTTTTACTTCGTTCTGAGTTGTACGCTGTTCTTCCAACAAACCATGGGAATCACGCTTGTATTCTCTTTCTAATTCGCTCTAGAATATTCAAATAAGCTATGATGGTGAAAAATTATTATGAAGATAATCTTTACAACTCAATTTCAAAGATGACATGAAGACGAAATAGATTTTTCTCCCTTGCAAGATCTGAACACAACATCCAAACTGCATCCGCTTGATTTTTCAAAAGAATAATGCTTGTGGTAGGAGCGCATGTGGCGCAGTGGTTAGAGGTGCTCTGCGTCGCACACGAGCTCAATGGTTCGATCTCGCGCTCATGGCTCGCCAAGCCATCCATCCCTCCGGGGTCGATAAATTGGTACCAGGCAGTTCACAGACATGTCTGGGAGGATAAGCAGCACTGACTCGGTTCAGCGGGAGGCCAACGCGAGTCATTGTAAAGGCCAGATGTGCATTCAATCACCTCAAACGAAGTTAAAAATTGAAGTCGAATGCGTGGCGCATCCCTCAGGGATTGATCAACGCCGAGAGCTTTATCCTTTTAATGCTTGTGATTAACAATATATTCCGATTAGATCTTCAAAGAATTTATGCCAAATGAAGCGAGCTGTTTGTAGCAATCGATCTTTTCTTTTTTCATTGATCATTGACGTTAAATTTTTCATTGACCTGACCCTGTTAGGGAGATAATCAAATTTCTACTAACACTCTTCCTCCTTCAGTGGGATTCGTGTCACGTCAGCAACTTCAAACAGTACAAACCTTACGACAAAGGAAAGGAAACACTCAACGTTGTAACTCACCAACGCCCTTAATTCCGAAAGTTCTTTTTCCAGAGCAACTCTCTGGTTTCGGGCTACCTCAATCTCTTTCAAATTCCTGCTTAATTCCTCGTTCAGTCGGATATTTTCTGAGTGAACGTCCGCGTTTCGATTGACTTCACTAGATTTGATCTATAAGATTACGTATTTCCTTGATCTAAATGTAATCCTTTGTGTTGTCATCAAACTGACCTCCATTTGATGAAGTTTCGCAGCCAGTTGTTCATTCACATCGTGAAGATGAGCGATTTCAGCTCGAAGTTGACGCAGTTCATCAGCAGTGTCCATCTCAGCAGCTGTATGCTCGCTCATGTCGGCCAAAGAATCAACAGTATCGCTGATGAGAACCTATTTCGAAATCATTGACGACACAATCACTTCTCAAAAAACCAATTGCGAAGTATTAGTCCAACCTTTCTTCCAGTTTTATCGTCAGGTGAAGAATGAAGTAACAGCCGTTCATCTTTTCCTTGTTCACATGACTTTTCTAGATCAGAAAGCTCTCCTCTAAGCATAGCACGGTCGTCTGGAAGATGAAGATAGCAAAGTCCAAGGGAAAAACACCGAGTTACGAAAGTAAAGAATACAATAAAAAACTCTTCTACTCACCTTCCAATGTTTTTTTCTGCCTTTTCAGCACGCTCTTCTAATGAACTAATCATTGAATCGATATCACTGCGGTGTTTTTGAGTCTCCTAAAATAATTAAATTCTAAATAAGGTTTGAGTGACAAAGAGAATATGATCTTGAGGCAATTTCGCGTACGAAACCAGATACAGATACGATTAATATTGATTTTTTTCTTACCTCCAGCTCACTCTTAAGGTGTTCGTACATCGACGAAAAATCTCGTGCTGCAGCAAGCTCCGCTTCCAGTTCGTCCCTAGAAGTCTGGACACGGTCCAGCTCGACACTGCGTGATTCTAACATCGCTCGAAGTTCTGAGATCTCACTACGCAACATCTTCTCTATGTTTTCAGCTCTGCAAAATAATTTCTCAACGTTACACAGCTTCACGCTGAACCCATAGTTTGTCATATTGAAAAACTATGGAACGGGAAACATAATGTTTGAAAAGCTTTCATTTTTACCCGTCAACGTTAAAGTTTGTAGACGAAGGACCCAATAAAAAAATCAGTAGAAGTCTATGAGTGTGAAAATACGATAAGACAGAGTAGGGAACATGACAACACCCTAGAAATTACCTACATTAAATGTAAATGTAACTGCGCGTATTTCGTGCATGGAAAGCAACGATATACTTGCTGAGGTAGGGAATGGAAATAAGTATGGAATGGTGTGGGAACACTCAGAACAAGATTTAATAGATACCAGTTTACCAGCTCAATATACAAAGGTTGGGGGGTGTAGCTGAGTGGTCATGACGTTCGATGCGGAGTCGATCTCAACACTCCAGCAATTCAGGAAAAGCTCTAGAAAACGCCCCAGCCTGACTATGCCCGAGTTTGCAAGGAAATGTGTTTAAACCGGTATTCTATGACGTTCATGATGCAGAAAAATGTGTAAATGTTAGGAGTAGTGAGATCTGAATTAGGAAAAAAACTGATACGGATCAAATAAAGCGATGAAAGCTCAATATACCAGGTTAGTAGAAAAACGTATTTCGAAATGCATATCAATGGTTTTGATGTACCTTCTTTTCTATGAGTGGAACTGGTGAAAAGCCTACGATCAAGCGGATGGGAGTACATAGGAAGTGGTTGAGAGTTGCTTCTAATAAAGAAGCTCTTCTCGTCCCTCCAGGAGAGGCTGGCTCACCTGCCATGAGTGTTCTGCCATCACATTCAGAATTCAGCAAGCTATATTTGATGCATGAAGGCTGAGCACTATAGAAAAAACGGCCCTCATTTCCGTGACCCTAAAAGAGCCTCCGACACGGCAGCGTTGGAAAGGTTGTAAAAATCCCAATGCCTTATTAGACTGTTAAAATCGAAATGGACCAAAGAGGCGATCTGTATATGTACCGCACATTTTCTTGAGAATGAGTCTCTTTATAAGACCTAATACTGCAAGCGAGAAGGATACAGTATGACGTTATCAGCCTGAGTTAGACAAGTAAACGCACTCATTTCACGCTGTTTACGACACCAAAGAGAAACTGTTTCTCAGTACATGTGATAGCAGAGGTGTTGGAAGTGTTATCATCCTCGTCAAGACGAGTTTGACCATGTACATTGAGTCATTCAAACAACTGACAACCCAGATCAGAAGACTGCGGTAAGCGATGAAGTCAATGCCGGTTTTGACCATGTTCGTGGCTTACGCACCAACACCAAGCTATGACGAAGACGATGTGGCAGCTTGATATGCGAAACTGGAACAGTTCTCTGGATAAATCCAAACATTGTTTAAAGTTATCGTTGGAGATTTCAGCGAGAAATTTGGACCTTGAAGAACGCCTAGAGAACATCACATCGAAAGCTACGGATTAAATCGAGCGAACAGGGCAAGGGGTGCCTAAGTTTATCATGACGATCAACACCATTCACGTTATCTAACATTTTCAAAAGGTCTACTCTCGGCGATGGATGTGGTAGTCTCTCCTTGAAGAGTACCATAAAGAAATAAACCATATCTTAGCAGGTGGATGGTTCCATTTAACGATGTCGCTGCTATTTCAAGGTTCTACACAGGATGAAACCATTACCTCCTTCGTGCTACACTTCATTTTTCTCCGAAAATGAAAGAAAGCCATTCCCGGAAGTCACCAAGAGACGTTTGCCTGTAAAAACCCTCAAGGTAAGATGCCAACCTGACATCGCACAAGCCCAGTGAATCATCAGCAGAGAAGCAATAAAAGATATATAAGAAAAAGGGGTAGTCGTTATAGCGATACTGCAGAACCTGGGAAGTACATGTGCGAAGCTTTTCAAAGTTTCGCTGTTTCAGAACCAAGATGATTGCACTCGGATGCCCCAAAGTGACAGTTACACAACTTCCACAAAAGCAACGGTAAAAATCAAGCACGATTACTTTTCGGTCTTTCTAAAGGCACGCCCTTTTACCGTCGCATTCAGTGAGAGATGAAGGATTCGTCGTTTCCACGAATTCTTCTTTTCAAAATCCGACATGCTACTTTATCGGTGAAAATCGAAGAACCTGGTTCATCAGGAAAAGCTGAACACCTGAAGAACCTCCCGTCACTTTTCAAAAACACATTGGTTCGGCTATTCACATGTTAAGTGTCAGATTTAAGAAGCGAGACATTCACGACATTGGCAAACATTGTCCATAAGCTCGGTGTCTGTCGTCCATAAACACTTCACCTGAGTCACCTTGAATAGAACTGACAGAACACTAAACGAAGCATAGACATACGAACAAGGATAGGTTCAAAGGACTCAGACTATGGCGCACTTTCACACAAAATCTAGCCTCATTAGGAATTCGCCTAAGTATAGGAGACCGCTCTCTCATCTTCAGCAATTTTCTCAAAATTTCTCGCTGAAATCTCCAACGATAACTTTAAACAATGTTTGGATTTATCCAGAGAACTGTTCCAGTTTCGCATATCAAGCTGCCACATCGTCTTCGTCATAGCTTGGTGTTGGTGCGTAAGCCACGAACATGGTCAAAACCGGCATTGACTTCACGCTTACGCAGTCTTGATCTGGGTGTCAGTTGTTTGAGCATGGACTGGTCATCGTCTTGACTGTAAGTCAATATGATGAGCAACTTAGCTCCAGAGTTGAGATGAGAGCAAACGGCTTGAGAAGCGCTTAAGAGCATAGGGGATGTGGTGCAGAGACCAAGGAACACCCGTCTATGTGATCACTTTTTCGGATCAACGATTACCCTTGTCCCAAACATGTGCATCAGAAACCTGATCGCAATATAGGCAGGATGAAAATTCTAGCACTATTGAAGGCACAACCGAAAGGTCGATGCTAAAATTTCATACCTCACAAGTAGTAAAAAACACGAACTTGCGACCTACACCAGCGATGGAAGATCAAAGACGGCGTTCTATACGCCAGACCATCGAAGATACGTGAACCGGAAACTTTAACATTATGACGACAAATAATGGACGACAGCCGTTACGACTGAATTCCTCGAAATGTTAAGCGCAACACGGAAAAGCACCAAGTCGAGTGCAACGTCTTCACGGGAAAAATAAAGGAAAGATAAAACGCTTAACGAATTCTAAGAACGAGGAGTACTCACTGGGCTAATTTTGCAAGCGATAGGAAAAGTAGAAGTTTACTGTTGGCCCGCTGGAGACACTCGACAATGAACGAGACGACAGATGATACTTATGGATCACACCACATAATGTCTACATTATATCATATGTACAATTTTAGAGCTTATTACTTGCTTCAAATCCAAAGTAATAATTTGATTGAAAAATTCATGATGACTTCAAGTTGATTGAATTTCAGTTCTCAAAACGACATTCTACTTTATATGGGATATGGATCTTTTCTCCATTTCTCTTATGTTACTCTTATTTTTTGGTGCATACACTCTCCTATGTTTTTGGTGCATATACAAATTTTGCATGTCAAGAAAACACTCTTCTATGCTACCATTTACTGTCATAAATAACGAAGTTGTGCAAATTATGCGAGGAAATTTACGATGTCTATCCACCCTATCTTGCCATTCCATGATGTCAAAATGTCACAACAATCGTTGAAAAGTAATAAGCAACAAACTGCTTGTTAAAATAAAAAAATGTTTCACATCGCATGCAATGCCAGTTTTCGATCCAAGATATTTTTGCGCCCTCTTCACCGGCCACCTCTCGGCTATACACTCTGTTCAACAGCAAGAGTTTTTTTTTTGCCGAAAATGCGAAATCAAAAGGAAACTTATTGAAAAGACACCGTTTCATGGACGAAACCCGCCACCGCACGTACATTGGATGAGCTACCGACTAAATACAAGAAGTTTAGGAGGAAACTTCTGCGCACAAAAATAAATCTTAGGACTGAACATGACACCTTTGTGCCATAGCGACAACACTCGTAACTCCATTATGACATCTACAGGTGCTACTCATGCCGATAGTGATACTGAGTGATTCAAATTCCTCGATTTTCTCGCTTACAAATCAATGGATACCATTCAACGGGGTGCAGTGGGATACAATATGTATGAGAGATATTGTAGAAAAATGGAGAAATGCTGAACATACAGGCCGCGAAATTGGCAGGAACGACTAAAGTAGGAAAATAAGTGGGTCATAGACGCATCTCAAGGCAGTAAAAAAAAGCAAATGATAAAAAATAGGTTCCAGATTTACTCTGGAAAGATCGACAAAATGTCTTCTATTACACCACACTAAAATGAAACTTATGGGTTTCAATTATAACACATTTCATACGCCTGTATTCAACCAGTAATCTCCCACCTCAGATGTTGTGAACATCGGCTAAGAACGACTAAACTCTGCAAGAATATGTACAAAAGCAATTTTAAACACAGAATTGTCCATTTGTTGAATGCTCTCCAGTAGCGGAAAGTGTTTTAGGAAGACATATACCATAGAGCGTTTAGAAATCAAGTACCACATATGTTGACTTCCCCGACATAGGCATACAGAACGGGAGCTCCTCGATGTATTCCTACAGTGTATTTTCGAGAATGTTACAGGCCCTCAACTCTGTTAGGATCGATTTTTTAGAGAAGAAATGTTAAATTTCGAAATTCTTTCAACACGAGCTGTAAAACAGATTTTCAAAGGGTGACAGCTCCTCAATGGATGAGTTTCTTAACATCACACAAAATAATAAAAATCACAGATAACTTCACGGTAACAGATACTTGTGGAGCTGAGGACTCGACTCATTGACAACGCGTAAGCTCATTAGGGGGTAATTTCATTATAGCATGCATAAGTGATAGCTGCTTCCAGTCTCATCTCATACTAGAACCTCCTCACTGCATCAAAATTTTGGAATCCACAAGTTCTTGCTTACATACTAAAGTTTTCTTGTTTTATTGAGATGACACTATGCTACTCTGCAGTCCACAGACTCATGCTTCTCCGATTTGCTTGCTTTGGAGCTCATGTACCAAGATGAAAGCAAATGGACAGGCGCGACATCACCCAGGAAGACAAAATGGTCTTACCCAATAAATGTCTGCATTACAAAATGATGACACAAAATGCGATAGCAATGTTTTGCTGCACAATAAACATTGTTTACTCAATTTTATGCTTAAAATTAAGAGCACTAGCTACAAACAGCAAGAAACCATTCGTGGTATTCACGAACTGGAAGTTCAACAACCTTCTCAATTCTCTGTGCAGATCACAGTGTCTTCTATTCAAATGTAATATTCACTATGACTGTGACACTTTATTTTGAAGCTTATAATATACTCTGGTGTATCATGTTTAAGCCATCTTTGACTCATATGCTTCTATGAGGTAGTAATTTGATTCATTTACATTGAGACCTTCTAACACAAAACCAGAGAAACTCTTCGAAGAAACTCAACACTGCATGGTGTCTGACATTGAACTTACTCAGCTGTTTGCCTCGTTGCTGTTTCGTCGTTTTCGAGAAGTTTTGTTCCTAAATCCTCATCAGAGCGTAGCACGTTTACATCAGTTTCGCTCTTTGCCAAACATACAGCCTGCTGAAAATTTGATTCTACACAAATCTCTTCGACCTATGACTGCAGTAACTTAAAAATCATAATGGAAAAAAGGGGACAAATCTAACTCGAAGCAATGTGGAAAGAAACCTCCAACTGCCTTTTCTCCAGCGTATAAGCCTCTTCAAGTTCTTCAAGCTGTTTCTCTAGCGCATCGTTCTTAATACGTAAGTTCTGCGCTTCTTCTCGAGCTCGTTCAAACCTAAAGGAAAACGGGAAATGTGGTTAGGTGTCGGCATATTTCGAATAATAGACATTGAGTGGGCACTAAATAAAAACAAAATTTCATATCAAATTCCTTGAAAAAGTCAGAGACAAATATCAAAAACGTACTTTGTTGTTACTGCATCAAGCTCAATTATCTGCTGTTGCCGAGTTGACATAACGATTTCGTCGTGCTCTTTCATAAGCGAAGTAAGCTCAGATTGGTGCTTTTCAATCTTGAATAAGAAGCTGCTCAGTCACCATATTTTCGAAAAGTAAATATGTGTAAAACAATAAACTTTTTCAATGTCCAATATACCTGAATTATGTAAATATCATAGGTACTATATTTGAAAATAAATCTCTATGTATATGTATAGATATATACTAATATGTATATATGTGCATATATACATATGCATATGATGCATATATATGTACTCATATATGTACACATATACGTATGTAAATACAATATGACTTAATACAATATATAGTACTATAATGTAACAATATACATGGTTTAGATCAATCTGTGAGATAGCTCAATATATTGATAAACAATATAATATTATACAGCATATATTACGCATATATATTTGCATATGCTAACTAGAGATATCCCTCACACAGGAATTTCTGGACGGTTGGACGCAAGGTCACGCTGTACTTTCCTGGGTGGCCGACAGGCAGTTTGAATGCCCATAAAAAGCGATCCTGTGATTTCTTGAGACGTTAGTGAATTCAGGGGATGAACTCTATATTCCTGCTGCGCCATAATGAGCACGTAAAACCTCTGTATTCTACGAGTCGAAATGGCCAAAAGTCCGTAATCAGATGACTGGGAAGTACGACGAGCGGCTAGAAGTCCCCCTAATAGACAAACTCCTCCTAGCCCACTCTGTGAGAGACCCGCAAAGCTACTAAAGAGTATCCACCTCTACGTCCAGATCTCAGTTAGCTAGCTATACGTGGATACTAAAAGCTACACAGAGTAGGTCAAGTGGACCTCATTTCTGTGAGCCTGAGGGAGTCTTCGTTACAGCAGCGTTAAGTAAGACGAGTACGGTGAGACTGCCTGAACTGCAAAAGACCAAGTTGTTGACCTATACCTATAACACGTTGATCGACATGAGTTTTCTATGGAGGACCTGAGGATCAAATCTCAACGGTGGAAGTTCTCATTGGAGAATATTGTAGCAAAATAGACCACATTACAGTAAATTGAAGCTTCCACCCAACCCATATTGATGTTATCTCAAAATTCTATACGTGATTGAACCATCGCTTGCTGCGCGCGAGATTCCATCCCGGCGAGAAGCGTAGGAAGCCGCTAGGTTACAGGTAAGAAATCTCATAACCACCATAAACTAAGATCTAGTTAAATGAGTGGTTGGCTTTTGGGAGTTATCAGCAACATAGATGAGGAATACAACCGGCACATTCAACATCACGCCAGCATTTTGGAAATCGGAGAGTTCGAAAGTCACTAAGAGACGTTTGTCTCCAACAGCACCCGAAATGAGACGTTAACATGGAATCGCACGAGCCACAGGTAACATTCAACTCACGTCTTAACATGCAAAACACTGTAGAAAAGCGATAAAAGAAAATTTCAAGAGAGAAGAGTAACGGTTACGGCTGAAAATGCATAAGCCGGGATAAAAATTCCGCAAAACAGAGAAATTTGCGCACCCACAGAAACTTCGTCTTTTACAACAACTCAGCGAGCATCTTAGCTTCGCTACCTTCAAGACTGCAAGAGAATCGTCTCTACGATCATTTAACGGCATTCATAGGCAGAAGATATCCTCAAGCGACAGCCAAAGCAACGCCTGATATATCCGAAGACCTTTGCGGAGAATAAATGCAAGGAACAATCGTATGCACGAATTGCTGGAACCCGCACAGTATACTGTGGTAGCGACTCGTGTGAGAATATCTATATGTACATGTATGTGTGTACGTCTATATACATGTATGTTAAGCATGTATGTACGTCTACATATACAAGGGCAGAAATACGTACGTACATACATATGCACGTATGTTTATATGCACTAAAATCTGAATAACTTACATCTGAATGCATCACATCCGATTCACTGACACAGAGCGGAACGCATGGTAATAACAAAACGGTACAAAGACAATACCTCTTCCCGTCTTCTTTCATCCATCTCTTTGAGCTGCGTTCGCAGGCCTTCAATTTCAGCCGACATATCACTTTGGAAATCACAACTGTTCTGGATATTACCCAGTTCTGATTTCTAAAAGTACCACATAAACGTTTAACAAAAAAAAAGCCTGACAAAGTGTCTAAAAAAACCGAATGATTTCAACAAAGACACTTATTATTACAAGCTTTTGAATCTCTTCATCCTTCATATTCTCAAGTTCCCTAGTCGTCGTTTCAAACTCCATTCTCATTGCCTTTTCTTTAGCTTGAAATTCTGCAACTAGTTTCTCACGTTTTTCTTCTTCCTCGTCAAGAACAGCCTGAACAAACTGATGCATCAATCGAAACTAAAGCAAACTTTGAACATCAGACAGGAGTTGGACCCGTGTTTCACCAACACGGAGGCGCCTGCTACCACTACACCATCAAGGTCACCGCTCTGCCGCTACTTTTTCCTTGATACAGAGCTTCGCAATTATTAGCAGCCACATGTCAATGGAATCAGCTTTGGTAAACACATATCAGCAATCAACCTAGTTAAGCTGAAAGCTAATGGACTTGTATAGGTGAAACGCAGGGTTCGACTCCCGTCTGAGGTGCGAAGTTTTACGCAACATTCAGCATCCTTGGATATATAATTACAACGTCATTACACTGCTGTAAAAGCGGTAAAATAAGAAAACGCATGAGATCAAAGCACCTAAACAACTTACTTTAACGCCTTGTTGCTTTGCTTCCGACAACTTGACCACCATATCAGCCTTCTCCACTTCCAACGCCTTAAATAGCCAATTAGTTTAGAGGGAAAGTAAACAGTTCAGCAGACATGCTTCGACTGCAGATCCAGCGGCTAATAAACTAAAAATTATAGCCCCATTCTGACAGCGCACATGAAGCACACTGCGTAGAAATGCATTGCAATAAGCGCACACTACTCGCTGTCCCGGGTGAACCAAACTTCCTATTCTTCGAGCTATACCAAATAATATCAGACTTGAATCAAGCTGTCTTCAAAATACAAATGCGATTTATTATGGTAATACTGGTCAGTATGAATCCAACTATAACTGAGCGACATTCATAGAAACGACACTGTAATAGCAGCGGAACTCACGCAAAAGCTTGAAGACTTTGGTGAGTGAAGGATGTAAGGAAACGAAAGAAATGAAAGATACTCTGCGATCTGGATAACTTGAGGTGACGGGCTACATAGGAAAAATTGATTGTCACCTGCACAACTTGAACTAATTCATCCACTTTCTTTTGCCAACGCTCATTCGCCTGTCCATCTTGTATTTCAAGAGTACGACATTTTGATCGCCATGATTCTATCTTAAGTAAACTTGAATACTACACTGTAGTGAATAGACAGGGAGTAAGAAAAACCATTGCATTACCTCCTTATCCTTCTCTTCTAACGCAGCATGCATTTCAGCCTTCGTTGTCGCCAGTTGAATGGCGTGATCAGTATCGTTCTGAAAATGTAACATAAAAGAAATTACGACAGAAATACGGATAATAAAGTTCGTCAAAAAATTTGTTAAATATTCAGAGAGTCAACTAAAGATTAACTGACCTTATTTGCTCGCTCCGTCCATTCCTTTTCCACCTTTTCGATCCGCTGTTTCCATTCATTAGCAACCTGATCGACGATCGCCATTGACTGAATCGAAATATGTGAGAGAGTGGCAGCAAAAAGTGAAGCGCCTGATACTTTGTCAGCAGTATATGTACAAACATTAAAGGTTAACAGACCAAAGAAATCACGATGAATAAGTTTTGTAATAAAAAGTGGAAAATATCTGCTTATTGGGTGTAATTAGCTTATGGCATTCCACTTTTCCACCTCTTTAGGGACAACGCATTTCGTTTTTACCTTACCCCTCTAGTAATCACTTAACAGTTTGGTTTCGGAGATTCTGATACTGTATTTGGTACCAGATGGCCTTCTTAGTGTGCTGTAGTAGTGGAAATAAAATCGAGTTTCACGTTCATTGGGTACCGTCACGCGTATTTTCGTTATTTATTTACACATTTTCTGTCGTATCTTAGAAATCTCTAGGCTGTTTATGTCAGTGTAGAAGAAGCATTGTTCTAGCGTCCCATGGGCTTAGGCCTTCGTCCTCACTTCACACTTCAAAAAATCTGCTACTAAACCGAAGGCACAACGTGACGTTCTGCCACACTTCCAGCGCTCTATGAAGACTTGTTCATAAACCTGACTAAGCTTCAAGATAATCCGGATTTATGCTAACAAACAACTAATAAAAGTCTATTAAACGACTACTCACAAACCCTAGGCGCCTCGGCGCCGTTTATTGCAATATCTGCATCCACCACACATCCTAGCCAAACAAAAAATGCCCGCCAAGAGCGTTACTCAGTTTTATTTTCGCTAGCACAATGCACTAAAAAGCTTTCTCAGCAAACAAGCCAATGTCAGATTGTCGAGGATTGAGCTATTACATGATTCACTAAAAGTCTAAAAAAAAAGAGATAAAGAACTTGTCACACGATTGAAAAATAGACTACCAAAACAGAACTGTATTGCTTATAGTTTTGAAAAACCTTTTTGCGACAGCGACAAAATTGATTACTCTCCTTAACAATAAATAAGAAAGTGAGAGCTGACTGAGCCATAGGATGGACATGTTAGTTATCTGGGTCATCGTTACGAGTAACAACCGCCCGTTTAAGCTCTTATGCACCAAAAGTACCACTATACGAGAAAAAATCAACTAGAAAAGATATTCTGATCTCTAGGAATTTACTACCAAATCAACAGCCAGAAATATGGGAAGCCTAGGTAGAGACGTCAACAAACTCTCATAAAGAAAGATGCAAAGAAAGGAATATCACAAAAATTTACTCACTTCACTTTCAGTAACCTTTAACGAAAGCTTTTCATTCTCGATACTCAATTCTTTTACTTTCGCACGCCCCTCCTCGATCTCCCTTTTACATCTATTTAGCATTTCTTCGTACCATTGCAGTTTCTGGTCAACCTAAGATAGAGAACTTCCCAGCTTAATCTACTTTTCGAAGCAATTGTAATGAGATGAAAATCACTAACTGGAGACTTGCTTCGACTCTCTTCCATTTCCCGCAATTTGTCACTAAGAGCCTTTTTTTCACTTTTCAATTTCTCAATCCGGGCAAACGCCTTATCCTGAGTCTGAGCTAATAGTGTCTGAAAAAGTGTAACTGATACAAAACCATACAGAGATAGACTGAAAAAAACTCACTTTGCATTTATTGTTTTCAGTAATTACACCGTTATACTTCCTCGTCAAATCTCTATACTTGTCTTTGTAGTGAGAGGCACGACCTTGCAATCTCGAAAGCATGTTAGAGATCTACAAACAAAACACTAAAGAAATCTACTATAAGGAACCACCCCGTTCGATCACACCTGATCTTTCGAAGCTGCCTTGATGGAACCGGAACAGTATTCATCTAGGGTTTCTACATCAGAATCAGCTATTTCCAATGTTGTACCAGAAAGGCCCGGAACAGATTGAAATAACTCCGAAAGAGAACTGAAACAAGTTCTCAGGAGTGGACATACGAGTACTGCGGACATATAACTCCAAATAAAACGAAGGCGCAAACTGAATAAAGTTTAAAAAACCTCTCTGTGCTGTGTACAGAACTACAGGATAGGCGTCTTTGACGTGATGAAGAATCCAAATCCAACAGATCATCTCTTATCTCTTCTATGAGGGTATCACCGACCTAAATAAAACACATGAGGAATCTCGTGTTGCCTCAAACAAATTCTCTAGAAAACCATACGAATAAATCGGGAGAATCTTGACGATTTTGAGGCGCAGGAGAGGAGCCAACTACAGAATTTAAAAACCGACGACTTATACTAGATCCTCCTTCACTTCCAGCTTCGCTCTGGAAATATACTCGTAATGAAACATATACCTAGCATAAAAGCATAGCAATGAAAAACTATAATTACAGACCGATGTGCCTCTGATATAATCAAATTGCTGACTGAACTGTTCGCTGCTCTGTTGTAGAGATGCTTGTAGCTTTTTAGCTTCAACTTCAAGCTTTGATTTTAACCCTTTGAACATCTAGAATGCATAGAAACTAGGAAGAACCACAGAGGATCAGACATACATAGAAACATTCAGAGGAATACTACCGGATAGGGAATCCAGTTCAGCATACTGAGATATTACAAACGATATTTATAATTGGATCTAAAAAAAAACACACATAGGAATGAAATCAACGATTAAAAAAATTCAAGGAAATCACTCTGCACAATTCATTTTCGGCTTTTTAGCTTCTAGTTCCTTGACATCTATCCACTTCCTAGATCGTGCCAAATCTACAGTAGCCTTAGCAAGATCACACATTTCAAGAGTATTAAGCAGAGACTTTCGAAGTGATTTGGTGTCCGAACTGGTTAATTCACTGAAAAACAAATAATGGAATGCATGACTATCGTTAACAACTGAATTTTTCGAAACTTTACACATAACTCTTAATAGCACTATTACAACTGAATGTTGGAATTATGTCAGCTTCAAAGACTTGTCTTGTTTAGCCATGCGAGGTCTGTAATAAAATCAGTCGGCAAGAAATTTTCTAGACTTTTTCGTTTAATGGATTATTTTTCATGCATTGAAGTTTTGTTATCACTATTGTTTAGAGCAACTTCTTGTGGATATTTTTATGTATAACACTTATACATTTGCTTCAAAATGGAACTGTCCTGAGAGCAAAAACAACTGTTAACATTAAACGTGTATTGTTGCGGGTCAAAGAGTTCTTGAACCCAAAAGATACTCGTGTAGCATCAACAATCGTTTTGCCTTCGGAACAATTCCATCTTAAAAGAAATATATAGGTGTTATATATCAAAATGACAGAAACCTGCTCTGAACGATAGTAAAAACAAAAACTTAGATACATGAAAAAAACAACAAAAACAAAAATGTCCAGAAAATGTTTTGCCAACCCAATAGTATTACTAACACTGTTATGGCTGATGTTTCGGCGACTTCGGCTTCTTCAAAGCGCGAACTTTGTTATACTAGACCCTTATCAAGTATTAGGAGCCTCAATGGAGTCTAATATTACGCACGATCTGGCTCTGAAGAAGCTGAAGTCGTAGTAATTTAAGTAATCGATTTGCTACCACTACTACTACTATTGCAGACATCGCATCGGCTAAGGAAAATCTTAAGATTCATATATACATTAAATTTCAATGCCGAATGAAGTAAAAACGAATGAAATATAGTGAAGTCGCAAAGCTGATGCCAAAATTTACAGTATTTCTTTTGAATATACTCTAGTTTAATGATGAAAAGCAACTAGCATGTGCAGGTGACAGCCATCGACGTAGAATTCTCGCACAGCAGTACTACGACTCGGCTCCTTGTCTACTCTCAGTACTCGACACACTTTCTCCGCAGTATCCTCCGATTCCAAATCCAATTTTATTGCACTGAAAACACCACGTGATAAGAGATATTCTAGATAAGATTTGTATATACTGAAGATATCACATATGGCAAGATTTCTTAGCAGTGTTATGATGCTCTACTTATACGTTTGAGACTAATGAAAAGTATGCGAAACCTTCGAGCCCAGTTGAGAACTGAACCCGCCACTCACCCATACCGGAAGCGCGCGCTATCAGTACACCACTCTTTCTTCGAAGTAAGTTATCGCAGGTGTCAGCTACCGATACCAGGTTTGGTCTCTTAAGCACATATCGAGATTAAACTCAGTTATGCTGACAACTAAGGATTTCTAGAATCTAAACAAATTATTCACCAAAGAGATGACTTCGGTGGTGTAGTGGTAGAACGCATCACCGAAATGGATGAAACGCACATTCAATCCGATTGGAGTCGAATGTTCTGTGTACCATTCAGTGGTCTTGGATGTATATGGTAGAAAATATTCCAAAAAATATGTCTTCGTACACTCAAAACATATAGAAAAGAATCACTGGCGCAAAAACTAACGCTGAGTGTCGCATCAAATAACTCTGGGTACTTTCTTTTCGTTGCACTCTTCATCACCAGATGATGAGCATTGTTCATCGTCTGTATCCATCTGGAAAATAAGAAAAAGGTAGCAGAAATCTCAATACTCAGACATATTCGACATCAAAAGTACTTTGAGTGATGGTGTCACGACAATGCTGAGATTAAAAAATTAATATTAACTCTACGCGGATGGCAGTATGATCGATGTCGCCAGTAGCGCGCGCTTTTTGTCCTTCAACAAAGATTTTTTCTTTCTTTCGTGAGATACTTTGGATATTTTGCACCATTCTGATAGAACCTGATTTTCTCTACAAGTCTGTACACTTTTGTGCATATATGTCGTCCATATTTGTTACTGCTTTTGGTATTTTGAAAGGCCGACTGGATTTCTCGGAACATCAAGCGCTCTACAGGAAGATCACCGATCCGTTGGTCCGATTTCTTCACGAAAGCGATAGAAGAAAGATATGATGCTCAGCGAATCCCTAGAACAAGGACGACCCACTGGGTTACTCTTGCACGCGATAGGGAAAAATGGACGAGTTGCTGGTACCCGCTCGATTCACTCGACGATCAACGGGACGACAGGTGATACAGGTGATGCCGCCTATGTGCAAAGAAAACTTCGAATGTAAAACATAATTCTATTTTCGCTCCACAGTAGCTACGAGAACTTCTCTGAAAATCAGTTTCAGCTTGAAAATCGCCGAGATTTGGGTTATAGGATGAGCTTAGTGTAGTCAAATGAAAAGCAATCCACCTACTTTAGCAGAGCAAATACGGCAAACCGAACGTGAAACATACTTCTATTTTTGCTGCTAGAACGTTCTACAAAGGCCTTTTTGAAAACCAAGCAAAATTTCGCAATTCGCGAGATATACACCTTCGAACGACTACCTGAATTCCAAATAAAAAGCTTTATTGAGCGGAAAAAAAGCCTCTAAAAGTTTGAGGGCCAAAATGATTCTCATTGTCCGCAAAGAGTTGATAATTTGGAAAAATACTGAACGAGAACTACATAAAAGTCATCATTAATGTCGAAGCTTATAGAACGTCGAAACTCAACCATTGAACGTCATAAACAACAAAATCACTCACTGATCGACAAAAACTGACACCAAGCTCGTTTCGTTCCAGGAACGGCAGACTTTAAAATTTATGTAGATCGAAGCATGAAGTAGTTAGGTGATCCCTGAAACAGACTTATGATATATTGTAAGATTCTCTTATAATTAGTTGGAAATGAATTCAAAAGCGATTTTTCTTAGACAAAGTGACGCTCAAAGATATAATAGCCGTCTAGCAGCACATTTAATAATAAATAAACGAGAAGAAATAGCGCTACATAAAAATGCTCTCAGGCTATGAATGAGGCTGAGTCGGCGAGAAATCGGCGATCGACTTCGAAGAAGAAGAAGAAAAAAGAATACGAGGAGAAGATTTACCAGCCCACGCTAGTTTCGAGTAGAAGAACAGTTTGTGAAGGTGAGGTTAAGCGAAAGCTAGTCTTTCAATCTTTATTAAAAAAAATTGATTTTGAGATCTGCACGCATTTTTATTGGGTTGGCAAAAAATTTTGCAGACTTCTACGTTTTTGTTAATTATTTTCCGTTCATTTAAGTTCCTGCTTTTACTATCGTTTAGAGCGGCTTCCTGCGGTTATTCTGATATTTAACACTTATACATTTGTTTTGAGCTGGAACTGTCCCAAGAGCAAAGACGATTGCTGATGCTATACGAGTATCGTCTGGGTTCAAGTGCTGCTGAGACTTTCCGCCTGATTCTGGACTGACGGAACAGCCGGGGGGAACAGCAGGTTCTGATCGTTTAAATGAATTGAACGCTGGAAATGGAGATTAGGCGCACAAGCTAGAAGCTGGTCGCCAACAAGAAATGCACCGGCAGGCTGTTTACGCTGCAACTGCACTCGTTTTTGCTCTCGGTATGAGCTCACTTTAATACAAATGTGTAAGAGCTATATATCAAAATAACCGCAAGAAGCTGCTCTAAACGATAGTGGAAACAAAAATCTAGATTAATAAAGGATAATCAAGAAAAACGAAAAAATTCGGGAGATTTCTAACGAACCCAACGGCGACGCCGCGTAGTACGGGTATATTCAGTTCTTCAAAGCTGACCCGACTAGTTCGCGTTTCTTCCGCCACTTTGGGAACCAAGACCAAACTGGACTATGAAATGAAAGAAAAACAACAATGGTATCGACAAGAAAAAATCAATAAAATATCAATTCTTAAGAAACATGGAAAGATCCGGAAGATTTCTTACCGACCCAATGTTAGGTCCGCGGGAACGTTTACGGGCTGGACACCGTCCTGCCCGGATTGGGTCAGATCCACACTAAACAGGAGGAAATGTCGCACGACAAGTCAAACCACCCAACCCCGCCAGAACGACAGATCCTAAGACAAAGTGATGGATCGGGTGATACCCCGGGCGATCGTGCGGGGGTTGCAAATCGCGGGACACGTCTATTACGTGTATTCCGCAATTACACACATCGCACATCGACGCGCATTCAAAATTCTCGGTGAAAAGAAACACGCGTTCGAAAGTGTGCGCCCCCCGCCCGTGACAGCGTCTCGATCGCGTTCCCACCGTTGAGAGTCGTCTCGCTTTCAGTTGTCGTCGCGTTCTGATCTACCCCGTCTTCTGTGCTCTCTCCCGTTTTCTCGTTCTATCTAGACGATGGACGTGTCTTCTGAAGACGCAACTCTTAAACCCGACGAGATGGACGTTACCGAGGTGAGCTCTTGTAGTCTTAGTTAGCCCAGAATGGTCCCAACAGGACGCTAAAATCAGTGAGATGCGGTCATTGAGCTTATACGTTTCGTTCTAGATTTTTAGTACTCGTGATTCCCATGATACTGTGCACTTTCAACATTTCCTATATTGTTCAGTGATATGGAAAACTTTGAGCCGCGAGCGGGATTTGAACCCGCGTCTCATCTTTTACAGGGATGCGTGCTAGCCACAATACCACCGGGTTTCTGTTCCGCTATCACTTTTTCTGCTACACAAAGCATTCATCCTGTCAGCAACCTAACAATGTCTTATTACTAAAAGAAGGGTATGAAATGAATTTTTGGGTGCGACGGAGGCACACCGCCAGCGCCGCCACATCTCGTGCGGCGTCACCAACCGCCTGGCACTACGGACTGCTCACCGCACGCGGCGAAGTCGCGCTGGCGGCGTATTCTTTGTCTCAGACGGAGGGTTAAATAAAAAATCTCTTATATTATCAACTCTTAGTGCTCGTGATTTCCGTGGTGGTGCGTATTTAAATTCCCAAGATTGTTGAGTGATGGGGAAATTTGAACCTCGAGCGGGATTTGAACCCGTGCTTCACTTCGGGCCCGTGCTAACCATTGCACCACTGGGCCCCATCATTAGCTGGGCTCATTACATCATTAGCTGTTAGTATATATTAAATCGCGATGTGTGCTCACGAGGGCAAACTGTTGACGGTTGATTGGTGACAGAATCGATACCTTGAATCGCAGAACGAGTGATAACCAAACAGGAGACCCAGTAGTGCAGTGGTTAGTTGCGCCCCAGAAATAAGTAAGGCGCAGGTTCAACTCCCGCCCGAGGTTTAGCGTTTTTCGTATCATTTACATCACTGGATATGTAGTTGAAACATCATGCCGAAGCTTTAAAAAACAGTTAAATAAAGATATTTTGGCGTCAACATATCTCTAGGCTCTACGTGCAATGGAGGAAGGCACGTAATACGTGCAGAACGTTGTGTTTTCTCCCATAATATTATTGATAATCAGTATGAAATTATCATTAATTGGGTAGTTTCTAGCAACTTCTTGCATTCAGGTTAAATCGGAACCAGCAGAGGAAACGAACATGAAGCATGATGAGAACGATGAGGACGATATGGAGACGGAAGAAGGAGGTATGGTGACTTGTTGGTGAACTAAAACTTCGAAAATGCTCTTTTTTATTGTGTCTTCTTTTCTTTTCTTCCAGAAGATAGCTTAGAGTCGAAATTCGAAGCGGATTCATTCAAGAGATTTGAGTTATTACTGAAAAAAACCGAGAACTTCTCACACTGCCTAAGTGCTGGAGACGTGGCCGCCTATAGAGGTAGTAGATCTTGGGTAGATCCCATATGAATTCTTTATTTTTGCTACTTCCTAGAAGTGATATGATGGAGATTCAGTCCAAGAATATCGAGTGTACCCAAAAATTCGACCCTAGTCGAGAGTTGAACTCACGTTTCGCTCTTACTCCGCGGCGAAAAATTCGAAAGGTGAAGCGGTAAACCTCGAACTCCCGGCAAGTGTGACAAGCGGGTCCAGCTCTCATGTGGGATGGAATTCTTGCCGGCCACTCAATTTCCTTGGATGTATCTACAACTCATCAATATGTCTTTGTATTTGTCGATCGTGTTTTTTATTAAGTCATTTTGTTTTTTTTTTGCTTTTGCCTATATGTATATGTCTACAGTGATTACAAATCCACAGCAGGTTCTCCTCAGAAGAAAAGGCGTGGAAGATATGCGAAAGCCGGAGTCGAAGGCGATCATAGACACAGAAAAACTGAGCAGGTTCGTATAAAAATCTGTTGAATCAACCTATCATTGTGATTGATGGATTCATTGACCAATTTCATATTTAGGAGGAAGACGAGGAAATGGCTGAAGCTGCTCGAAAAGAAGACGATATCATGGTATTCGAC
Organism: Parelaphostrongylus tenuis; assembly: GCA_019055375.1. Lineage (NCBI taxonomy): Eukaryota > Metazoa > Nematoda > Chromadorea > Rhabditida > Metastrongylidae > Parelaphostrongylus > Parelaphostrongylus tenuis. The sequence goes on along the minus strand of JAHQIW010004047.1, from coordinate 157,855 downwards.
AAGAATCCATTTTACATTCAAAACGGGGAGTTGAGGTTAGACATAGCTTATTGATTCGTCCTTATTCAGTTAGAGACCTTTATTTTCAGAGACTATCAAGTTCGTGGTTTAAATTGGCTAATTTCTCTACAGCATAATGGAATTAACGGTATTCTCGCTGATGAGATGGTGAGGAATCCTTGAGATTCTTTGTCTGTAAATGTATATCATTTCTATTTCCCTGTCGCGTTTCGTAATATCTCGAGGTTATTTGGAATTTTTGGCTTAAGGGCTTGGGAAAGACGCTCCAGACGATTGCTTTGCTTGGGTATATGAAGCACTACAAGAATATGTCTGGTCCTCATTTGATTATCGTTCCAAAGTCAACACTGAAGAATTGGATGAACGAATTTGCGAAGTGGTGTCCCAGCATCACCACATGTTGTGTTATTGGTGATGAAAAAGAGAGGGTATGTTTCCATGTTTATGATTATATTCTGTTTTTGTCGCTAATAAACTATCTGCATCTCGAAAGACCAGGTTTTTATCAGACTCCGGTATGAGTGATAAAAATATCTTATGAATTACCTTTTTCTTCATATAGCATTTCCATAAAGTTACTGTTCTTCCCGTTTGAAATCGATGGCCAACGTTTTGCCGATTTCGTCTTCCTAAGAGCCTAGAAGTACTACATCATACCACATCTGATGTTTCAGTGAACATCTTATATATGCAAAGGAAATCTGATGGTAGCTGTTACATAGAAATCCACCCTGAACTGCTTAGCTTTTTTTTACTGTAAATAATTTAGTCGTGGGTATTTTTTCCTATCATACCCATGAGTAACTTAACGGTGGAGTTTTATGTATTAGCTAGACTTTTGAATGAATTTTGCATCAGATTTTCGCTTCATACACGAAATATTAACGGATTAGCTAGATATGATATGTGTAATATGTTCGGACTCTGACAAAGGCCAAATGCCAAAGCGTTGACCAACGATTTCGAAGACAGAAATATCAGTTGCGTAAGTTTTATATTAAGAAAAAGAGAGTTTGTGAGATACTTGTTGCAATGTTACAGAATGAAGTGATTCATAACATCATCCTGCCCCAAAAATTCGATGTCTGCTGCACAACATATGAAATGGTGTTGAAAGTAAAATCTCAGCTCAAAAAATTGGTCTGGAAGTACATCATTATCGATGAAGCTCACAGGATCAAGAACGAGAAGTCAAAGGTTTGCCGAAATGATTTGTACGGTATTGCACTTGTATTTATAAAGGCATTTTGCATTATTGTGCTGTGGAGAATTTGTGGAATTTTTCAGCTTTCTGAAGTGGTTCGTGAGATCAAATCGAAAAATCGCCTTTTGATTACGGGAACTCCGTTGCAAAACAATCTCCATGAATTATGGTCACTGCTCAATTTCCTCCTTCCGGATATGTTTTCGTCCTCAGAAGACTTTGATTCTTGGTTTACTGATGGAAGTATGCAGGGAAATGCGGATATAATCTCCAGGCTTCATAAAGTAAGTTATTGCTGAATGTACACATACGTATATATATATATATATACATATATATATGTATATATATATATATACATATATATGTACATATATATCTACATACAATATGTCCACATATATGCATATAAATGTATATGTATAGATCACCTGTATCACCTGTCGTCCCGTTGATCGTCGAGTGACTCGAGCGGGTACCAGCAACTCTTCCATTTTTCCCTATCGCGTGCAAGAGTAGCCCAGTGGGTCCTCCTTGCTCTAGGAATTCGCTGAGCATCATATCTTTCTTCCATCGCTTTCGTGAAGAAATCGGACCAACGGGTCAGTGGTCTTCCTTTAGAGCGCTTGACGTCCCGAGGAATCCAGTCGGTAACGGCTCTCGTCCATCGGTTATCGTTGAAGCGCATCACGTGTCCGGCCCACCTTATTTTCGATATCCTGGCGTGTAGAACGGCGTCTCTGATTTTCGATCGTTGACGTAGGTCGGAAGTTCGGATCCTTTGTCTCATTTGCGAAATACGAGATACTCCTAGCATCGACCTTTCGACTGCGTTCGATAACGGCAAGTGATCTTTCATCCTGCTTACGTAGCGAACAGGTTTCTGCTGCATACGTTAGGGCAGGGATTATGTATAGATACATGTATATATATGTATTTATATATATGTGTACATTTGAACGTAGATGTGTATGTGTCATGGGCACGAACACATACCTATATGTGTACCCCATACATCTGCGTATGCATGTACATATTTACATATAGTTATACATATATATCCAATCTAGCTTATTTAGGTTCTCCAACCATTTCTTCTCCGTCGTATCAAGTCTGATGTGGAGAAAGGTCTGCTTCCAAAGAAGGAAGTTAAAGTGAGTTTACTAAGCACGATATTTGTGTTTTTAGCCTCATATTTGAAATAGTTGAAGAAAGTCTAAGGTCTAGAGCTTTTTTTCGAGAGTTCCAATTATATGAGGCAGTCCACCGTCTAGTAAGCTTTCGAGTAAATACATAAACTAAGACAAAGTGCTTCTGCTTGTAAAAACTGCTAGAACGGAGATGTATTGATGTCCATTCATTTCGGACTCCATGGGTCAAAGTGGTATGGCCAGACTGTCTCCACTAGTTTGCTTCTAGCCATTCCAATGAAAAGTATATGTATGTGGATGTTATCAGAGCTTTCATGAACTATGAATGGAGCAGTTTAGGTACATTTCATGCCCTCTCATTTCTATGCTGGGAGCTACTTCAGTTACTATGAATTATCTTTGCAAGGCGTGTAGTTCAATGCCTTGACTAACATCGTGGAAATGTTCGTAAGGAATTTTTTGACAGCCCATTTCAAATACTCTAACGGAACGGAATTTTCTGTCTACTTGAGAAATGCTAAAAAAATGGTTTAACAATGAAGGTTCTTTTGAAAGTTTCATGAAAGAAGTCGCAGATTTTTTAGAAAAAGTCATATATAAAGTAGATGTGTGCGTATATACGAGTGCGTGGGCGTAGTGGTTTGAGTCGACTTGCGATGTTCACGTAGTCGGTGGTTCGATCCAGCGCTCAAGCCTCACCAAGCCAAAGATCCCTGCGGGGTCTTTGGATTGGTATCAGACCTTGGGGGGATGAAAAAGCATTGATTTCACGAGGATCGATCAGCGCAGAGAGCTTCATTCTTTGTGTAAGTATACAGGTGTAATATATATGTATATGTACATCTCTATGTTTACATATATGTACACATATATGCCCATACATGTGCATCATGCGTCATATACGGATGTATAAACACGTATTTGTGTAGATGTGTACATATACATGCATGCATATATAATATATCTATGTATACATTCGTACATATATGCACAAATATGTATACGTACACATAGTGTATATGCATGCATATAGACGAAGTTAAAAATCGAGACGTCGCTTTTTCAGATATATGTGGGTTTATCGAAAATGCAACGTGAGTGGTACACAAAAGTTCTCATGAAGGATATTGACGTTATCAACGGTGCTGGCAAAGTTGAAAAAGCGAGGTTAGTGTGTGGGAAGTATGGATTACTAGCCTCAGTTCCTGTAGTCCATACAAGCCCTGAGACATCATGTGTTTTTTCTCCTTTCATTTTCTTCAGGAGAACATGAAGAAAGAATTCATTTTGAAATACCTTGCCAAGTTTAAGTAAAAGTTTTTTCATCGTTTTTTTATCGTTCCTAGAGAGGTGTTCATATCTCCAATAAAGGTTAAAAAAATTTTTTATTACACGGTCATTGTTTTAGACTGATGAATATTCTCATGCATCTACGCAAAGCAGCTAATCATCCATATCTCTTCGATGGGGCAGAACCTGGTCCACCCTATACTACTGATCAGCATCTTGTTGATAACAGTGGAAAGATGATTGTGCTGGACAAACTTCTTGTGAAACTCAAGCAGCAAGGTTCTTTCGTCGTTCGCATCGAATTCTCCGAGAAGATTTAGATCAACCATTTTTTTCTTCAGGATCTCGCGTTCTCATTTTTTCTCAATTCTCAAGAATTCTCGACTTATTGGAAGACTATTGCTGGTGGAAACAATATCAATACTGTCGCCTTGATGGTAACACCGCGCATGTCGATAGACAAGAAGCAATCGACGCCTACAATGCTCCAGATTCGGAAAAGTTCATCTTCATGCTTACAACAAGGGCTGGAGGTAAATTTTCGTTATATTTTAGCTTTGTGCCTATGTTACCCCCATAAAGCGTGTTTATTGCAGGTCTTGGAATCAACTTAGCTACTGCTGATGTGGTCATCATATACGATTCAGATTGGAATCCTCAAAGCGACCTGCAAGCAATGGATCGAGCTCATCGGATTGGACAAAAGAAACAAGTAATTTTGGATGTTAGTAAAGCTGCTTTCATATCTGATTTCATTTGATTTCAGGTTCGCGTTTTCCGTCTCATAACAGAAAACACTGTTGACGAACGTATTATCGAAAGAGCAGAAGTTAAGCTGAGATTAGATTCTATTGTCATTCAACAGGGTAGAATAGCAGAAGCACAAAAGACTCTTGGAAAAGATGATATGATCAACATGATTCGACATGGAGCAGAGTTGGTGAGTTCTTGTTCGAGTATTACCATTTCTTACTGTTCCCGTCTTTTGCAGTCGATGGAATTGCAGGTTTTTGCTTCAAAAGATTCTACCATCACGGATGAAGATATAGACACCATTCTTAAACGAGCGGAGCTGAAGACAGCTGAACTGAATGCGAAGATGGAAGAGCTTGGCGAAAGCAGTTTGCGGAATCTTACGTTCGATAATAGCAAATCGGTAAGTTCTATATTTTTCCGCTAGTTTATGTTTGTTTTTCTTACTGTCTGTCTCACGGTTTTCTGAGTGTTCCAAATATTGTCATATCTGAATATTATTCTGTATTTTTTGATATAATGAATAATTTTATATTTTCAGGTGTACAACTTCGAAGGAGAGAATTGGAAGGATAAACAAAGTGAAGGTATGGGACAATTTTGGATCGAGCCACCGAAACGTGAGAGAAAAGCAAACTATCAGGTGTGCTTCAATTCCTTTCTTCCTTTTGGTCTTTCTCAACTTTTTTGAACGTGATTTTTTAATAGCGCGCAAATGGAAAAAAAATGAGATTCATAGTTCGCTTAGATATTCAAATTTGAAAGCTGATGATAATCAAATCGGAGCTTTTTTCGTATGAAGTCGCGTATTGTAATACGGCTTGTTTTTCTTCAATTAGTCTTTCGACTATTCGCTCAATTTTCGTAATCCAGATACTAATTTTTTTGATGATAAAAGATGTGGTCACCAAAGAACCAACTTTTAGCGCGACTCAAAGTCGAAGATTTTTTTGTGTTGGCCCCTTCTCAAGCTCTGCATGTATACAAGAATATTTTGAGTAAATGTCTTGAAAACTTGTTGCATTCAGGTGGATGCGTACTTCCGTGAAGCAATGCGTCAGGGCCAACCTGTGGAGAAACAGTCGCGTGCACCTCGCCCAAAACAGCCAGCCGTGTTTGACTTCCAGTTCTACCCACCTCGTCTGATGGAGCTTCTTGATCGCGAGACCTATCACTACAGGAAGACCATAGGATATAAGGTTGGTGAACGAAACGCTGAAATATGTAGTTGAATATAAGTATTAGATAACAGAATCCCATCTACTAGTTACCTCATAAATTACAATAGTCTGCCCTATAGTTCTTTTTGTTTTTCATGCAAACGTTAAACTATTTGTGTTTATTACGCGTAATTCATCTTTGTTTTACGAGACGGAATTCGAATCAAATACTCAACGCCTGGTTCACTGAATCGTGTTAACTGAAGAGTCATCTCTAACAATGGAGCGCATGTGGCGCAGTGGTTAGAGGTGCTCTGCGTTGCACGCATGGTCCATGGTTCCATCTGGCGCCCATGGCGCACCCACATATCCCTCCGTCCGGGGTCGGTAAATTGGTACCAAACTTGTTTAAAAAGATAAGCAGCACCGGCTTGATACAACGAGAGGCCATCGCGAGTCATTGTAAAGACCAGATATGCATTCACTTACTTCAAACGAAGTTGAAATTTGAAGACTAATGCATGGCGCATCCCTCAGGGATTGATCAACATCAGAAGCTTTGTCCTTTTTTTCCTTTTACTTGGAGATTCTCATTGTAAATGCGGATATTGTTGAATGCTCGTTGAGTGGATACTCACTGAAATCCTGGCATAACCGTGCTGGAACATTCCCATGTGGACTAGAAAGGGACGTCCCAAACGAATCCGCTATCAACGTTTCTACCCCCACAGGGAAGCTTTTGGAGCGTCGAGCCAGGTCGGACCATCTTATTGAACACTGGACCAGATACCACTTTGTTATCAACTCCTTACTACATCAAATTAGTTGCTACGAATTTTATCAAGTACTATGGGAATTACTGCATATATGAGTACACTTTATGTCAGGTTCAAGAATTTGCTGCCTTTGAGCAATGGTTGGGTAGCAGAAGTTTGATAAAACGTTGACGAGTTCTCCGACTGTGTCTTCATTTGATTTATCTCTGTGTTTGCTGAGAAATTACGATTTCTCCTTTGCTAGCGCAAATTTTGGTTGTTGTCCTTGTCTCGTTACAGTATTATTTACCCATTTCGCATATTGTGCAAATTTGTCCCTCCGTTACCCCGTGTGCCACTTCCGGGCCCAAGCTTATCAAAATTTTGATTTTTTGAAAAAATGTCATTCGATCTTTTGCATGTGGATATTTATGAATCTCAACAATTATCATGTGTAAGAAATCGTATGAAGAAGCAAAAAAGACAATAACGATAATTAGGAAACCAAACACAATATAAAACTTAAACTAGATTCGTATCGAAGAAGTGGTCAGAAAATATTTCACGGTGGTCATTACCATAAGCTACTTGTTCTAAGGACTTTGAGCTCACTTCACACTTTTGGCATACATTCTGAAATGGATTTCTCTGATGACGACAATTCTTGAAGTCAGTCAATTTATATTATAACGAACTTCCCTTCGCGAATTCCTTAACTTGCATTATATGTCACTTTATAATTTGAATTGATAGGAATAAAATCATACGGGAAGTAAGGATTTTTATAGAAACACTGTCAATTAAATGTCTTTGCTTTTCAGGCTGAAAAACCAAAGGAATGCGGTCCAAAGGAGGCTGAAAAACGTCAAAAAGAGGAGCAGCGACTTATCGATACGGTGTGTACGTCAGTGTAGTTATATCATATTCACGTATTCACTTCTGAATATTGTTTTCACTCTTCTGCTGCTTTTTAGGCGGAACCTTTAACTGAAGAAGAACAATTGGAGAAGAATGAGCTCCTTACTCATGGCCTTGCAAACTGGAGCAAACGAGACTTCACGGCTTTTATCCGCGTATGTTGAAAAAAATGTGTTTGCTATAGTTATCGTCTTTGTCAATACACTGTTTTAGGCGAACGAAAAGTACGGTCGTAATGACATTGATCAATATTGCGAATGAAATGATTGAAACAAAGTCTCGGGACGAGGTTTTCTTACTTTATAGCGGTCTCAGAGCCTTTTATATAGAACAAAAAGTATACTTTTACACTTGTTACCATTCTAGGTTGAATTTTACGCGAAAACGTTTTGGGAGAGATTCGAAGAACTCCAAGATCACGAAAAAATCCTTGCTCAGATTGAAAAGGTGCGAATTATTGTCATCTAAATACGATAAAGTTCGTCTCCCAAACGTTTTTCTATACATTCTCAAAGTCATCTATCACTTTAGCTCCTCTTTATCTTTGAAAATGACATGATTTTGAGCTAACGTATCTATGTTTGCGGTGCAATTTATGACTTATCTATTTCCACGATCCGTCACCACAATTTACCGTACAAATCCCAGAATTTCTTTCATTTGATATGTTGCCTCGTATTTGTTATCCATAATGGTCATCGGAAATTAAATGTGTTGCTTTGGCTGCTGCTTGAGGATTTTGAATTTTTTGTGATTGCTGTAGAATGTCTTCGAGTATCGGCCAGTGCACTCTAATAACTAAACTCTAGAATAGTTGTGCACTGACAACATTCCGCAGCTTTGTATTCCCTATTTCGAGAAAGTCTCAATTTTCTTTGCAGACCTGTAAAGTTTTTGTGAATCGTCGAGCTTTGTAACTCGAATAGATTGACGACAGAATAGATGGAATATCGTATAGTAGGAAACAAAGTATTACATCGACGTTGAAGCTCATTCCCGCAATATGCCACCATTGTAGACCATTGCACCCTAAGTTTTATTTTTCTAGTTCTTTATTTCTATTTCTGCTCCTTCGACATTTCAAAAATTTCTGGTTACTGAATGAAGTTAAGGGAGCGTGTAGCGAAGCATTAGTGATATCGCTCATTACGTTGATTACCTCACCTAGCCAGACGCTGGTTCAGCATCCAAGCTTTGATCCATCTGGAGGTCGGGGAATGGGTACGACTGCTCTGCTCGGCTATACCAGTAACTCAGGGAGGATTAATTCGACCAACATTAAGCAAAATTGGTGACGAAAGGAAAATGTTGAGGAAGTAAGCCGAAGCTGCACACAACAGAGTCCGAAGACCATTGTGGATATTGGATGCGAAGAAATAACTCAAATGCATGAGTTGCAGAGATTCCCACAATATAGTCCACATGAGATGTCGGGTCATCAAAAAACTGAAAGTGTCTAGAAAATGAACCCAGAGGGTTAATCTAGAAAAATTTGCCATTTCTGTTACGTAAGTTCTACAAGTCTTTACTTCCCCATATGCTGTATTTGTCCAAAAACCAGCTTTTACCATAGTTTAATTTGTCATAGCTCAAAAGTCCGACTATCTCTAAACCTCGGCATTATCAAAGAAATGTAAAAGTTTCTTCAAAATCAGTTCGTGTAATTTGTCTTGGTTTATAAATAATATCTTTACAGGGGGAAGCTCGAATACAACGTCGACAATCTGTCAAACGCGCCCTGGATGCAAAAATCGCCAAATATAAAGCTCCATTTCATCAATTGCGGATTGCTTATGGTACAAACAAGGGTAAAACATATACCGAAGAGGAGGACAGGTGTGAATTCAGGCTTTGTAAAAGGAATGGGATTCACTATGAATCTGTTCGTACTTTAAAAAAATAGGACTCAACTTGATAACTCATCATTTGCAGATTCCTTGTATGTGAACTGCATCGTCTCGGGTTTGACAAAGAGACAGTCTACGAAGAGCTAAGGCAATCGGTTCGAATGGCTCCACAGTTCAGATTCGACTGGTTCATAAAGAGCAGAACTGCTATGGTTATCTTTGTTTATAAGCTTCTGGAATCACGAATCTGATATAATATGACAACTCTTTCTCTATTGAGAACCTATATTTCAGGAACTTCAACGTCGTTGTAACACATTGATTACTCTTATAGAAAAAGAAATGGGTGAGACAGAAGTGAAGCACCGTACGAAGAAAGATGCAAAAGATAAATCAAATACACCTGCAGGTCAATTTTACTAATCTGAAATTGAATGAAAAATGGTGTTTTGAAATATCTGCTACGTACTTCGCATCAGGAAATCTAAAGCGCTGGGAACTTTTGAGGTTTTTATCAAAATTCTAATCATCACAAATCTTGTGAAGGATCTCAAGCCATTCACGACACTACGCGAAGAGTTCTCAGTGTTAGATAGGAGGTTAGCTACGGGCCTAAAATGTTGAGATGCAAGTAGAACGCAACCCTCCCGTGGATGTCTACTGCCTTTGAGTACAATATTTTAAAAAGCGCTATGCAAGAAGTGTGGTACCTTTCGGATATCTTGAATGAGCCTCCTTTGTAGATATGACCCTCGTTTGAAATTACTGGCCAATTCATTGAAACTCCCTTCAATTAATCAATGATTGATATGGTATATAAGGATATACAAAAAAATTGATGATCTCTATTTAATTTGTTCTTCAGAAACTGGTGGTTCAACACCTTCACGTACTCCGTCTATTAAGAAGCTTGGTCGACCGAAGACGACTAAGTAATCATTCCTTTTTTCCACTTCAGAAGTTTCCTCTGCTTTCTTTGAAGGAAACCATTTTTTGAATGGTATCCAACAATTGTCTTTGTTGTTAGCGGTGACTTTCATTCATAACCTATTCAACCATGCTTAAATCAATCTACTACTGATCTCCTTAACCTCATTCCTAATTGTAATTTGCCTTCATAAGCTGTTTTCTATGTAGTTTAATTCCACACCACGCATGGTGGTTTTTGGTGTAGGTCTCACGATACGTATTACAATTTTTGCAATTTTGTGGTGTCTCTATAAAACTCATTCTCACTAGATTATGTCAGTATTGAAATATACCTAATTTCACATTGCAGTGTTGTATATAGTAGCTGAGTAGCCTATTTGGTGATGATAACATAAAAAGTAAGCGAAATTACCTGGTAACTTTGAGTTTGAAGAGGCCATTACCTCTACTAAATGAACCGTACAGATAACATTAACCAGCAACAATTAATATTTTTCGGAACTTTTATTAATGTTGAAGATATTTTATGCCGAATATCTAGCAATCAATTCATGAAATCAACGTCAGTCAACGACAAATTGCCTCACCTCATCCGGTAAGTAACACCAGTCAACAATTCACACTTGTTCCATTGGATTTGTATTTTACGATCAAAAGAGAGTACTTCCTCTATTGCAATCAGCTATTGTTATCGATTCGACATCTTGACAAATGTAGATTTCAGTACTCGGCTTTATCTTTGTAAAAGCTGTTTTAGTACACTGTACCCACGAGGAGAACACTACGCCTTGCTTTCGGGTAATTAACTCATTGTTCCCACTTTACATTGGGTTTACTTGGCAGTCATATGGCAAAATCTGGGAGATCGTAACACTTCATCGTCACAGAAGAATAGCATATTGCCGAGAGAATTTTTTCTAAAGGTTTCTCTGTGGAAAGCGGTGCCTTTCGTCGGAGCCAACCCCTTGCAGAGTGATATACCCTTGCATATAAACAAAACGGCGCCTAATTTTTTCAAGTCACTGTATGTCAGGTGCTGAAATCCCCCGACATTGCAGTAACCAACAGTTGACCGCTCACGGCTTTGAAATCTTTAGAAAGACTCTAAAGCCGAAACACGTGTCTAGAACTGCATAAGTGACAATAACAGATCTCATAATAGGCCTAAAATATGTTATCAAACTATATAATGTTTCGAGCGAGGTCTATAAAACAATCGAATGTAAGAGTTGTAGTGATATTGATATTTACTTTACTGATATTATTTTGTTGTTTACATTATTTTCATTTCGCCATATTAGGTGTTATTGGCTCCTCATTATTATTGTCATTACTTCGTTCTTGTGGTCTTTCTGCAGCAAGTTTCGCTCTGGGCGATATCTCGAATTTTCAAGGAGAAAAGTCTTTTCTGTAATTCTCACTCGAATTTTCAGCTACTCTCTAACAAAAATACTGCGGCACAGATTCATCACATCGTACGGTTCAATGAAATTTATCGTAGTACTCTGACCAATCAACAATCAGGGGACTTGACAGTTCACTGATTTTGTAATATTGTGATAAGTATCGGCTGAATCAAAACATTTGCCTCAAAACACGTCACAGTTCAGTTTCAATTTATAGTGCCAGTCGCGGTGAAAAATTGCGATGCAAACGGACCCGATGCCAACATTCGAACCGCTCTGTCCATTACCCTTTGCCACATCATTCTCGACCAACTAGCCATGATGGTGTTAGTGGTCTAAACAGACTTTCTTTCTAATATAAAAATGTTGTACAAAAGGAGAGCTGTTCGAACCGTGAGAGTTCCGGAAATCGTCGTGTAGTTTGCAACAGGCGTTATGTCCGTCATGGCAGGGTTTGAACACATCTTATAGCCCCCGAGCCTGCGCGCATTTGCCTTCACTGTACAGATTCCCGTCACCGTGTCGCTAGCGGTGATGCACTTCCGTTCCATATTCATCACTACAAGAATTTATGAGGGTCCTAGAAAGACAGTTTTTACTATTGTGGCAAAAAAAGGCTAAAACAAACTAAGAGCACATGTGAGCAATGGTTTTTTTACTTTTCCAGAATGTTTTGTGAAGCATCACTTCACACATCAAATGCTATCTGTTTTTCAGGAAAAGTAATCTCAAAGAAACTGGTTAGAAAATTCCGTCCTTGAAAAAAGCATCAGAAAAATTATTATTGTAGTGTTATTGTTATAGGTCTCTCATATTTCAGGACACTTTGATCGTTTTCTTTTCGAACACTATAAACACACCTTTCCTGTTTTAATGAGTGTCACGTTTATTTGATTATTGAAGACCTACCCATTATCATTGAAACGGAGCCTACAGCCACGCATTCCAAAGGTTCGTAGGTGATGTTAACAGTAAGTTGATTCAAAATGGCCAAGATCACAGCATCAGGTAAGAGTGCACTACGACCTTGGCGTTCGAGAACATCAAATACCTGCAAATCTTCCTCAGTAAACCTTTATTTTAAGTGCTTTGTTGAGACCACGCTCAAATTTAAATAGATCCTTTGATTACTATTTGAGCCAACTTGTCAAGCGGTCTGGTAAAGGCTCTTGTAACCACATGACCAGAACCACATGACAAGTTGGCTCAAATAATAATGACTTCCTCATTAGTTCGAGGAGTTTACTAGCAAGTGTTTCCGTTCAATTTATGCCAAACTATGCAAGTCATGTTAGCACTAAGGGCTGCCAATTGTTACAAGATTGAAGCCATTTCATACGCCTTTACAGAATAGTTAAAAAAAGACAAAAACAGTCAAAATTTGCGAGCGCCGACTTACTGTTTGCATCACAAGTTGTTGTACAAATGCCTGAGCTCCTTCCTTGTCTCTTGCAATACGAGGTACCTGAGCAGAAACAGTCGTTCCTCCGTAAACCATCGCCACAGGCTAAGAGAACCCACTGACGGTGAAGGTCCTAGTGCTTGCTACAATGCAACGAAATACATAGCTTTTAATTAGTAACTAAATATTAAATTATTATATAGCATGAATTTTGTATCGATTGCTTAATCTACGTGAAATATGAAATCTTTCCATGAGAGGCCTCATATCACGACAGCTTTTGAGTAGTGGTAAATTTTCTAATCGGTGTTGAGAACTTCTTGTGATTGAGAACATTTGTAGTAATAACAATTTTTCGTTTATTACACTGTCCTGCAGGCATGATTCCACATCCCAACAATGTCGAATTCAAAGATAGCAGCGAAAACATGAAGGCATCGGTGGGAATCCTTGGCATTCTCATTCTTGGCTTCTAAATATCTAGCAAGCATTACATATATTATTGAAAACAAATTCTACAACCTTTTTCATAGTTCACAGGACAACAACTGAGTACTGCGCATTTATTTTGAATGACATCGGAGCGCCAGCACTTTGGTTTATCCATGCGCTCTAAGAGTTTCCAACTCCATCAATTTAAAGGAAAATCCTTCGAAACAAGTATTGTGACGGATATCGCTATTCTGGAGAAGACGGAGATTTTTAGTGATGTGAACTGCATGTCAAATTCTGAATGATAGCAGGGTATGGTAAAAGGCTCAGCAGAGAAGAAATTTCAGTGACTGCACCGATTCATAAAGTGGCATGGCTCGAGTTCTGTTCCCGCCTTCTCATTTCTGATGCTATGATAAAAAAGTCCAACTTCTCAAAAAACATATGCGATCAAGAAAGCTCGACGTAACATGTGCATTTTTGTGAGAAAACATCTAGAAGAAGATCGATTGACATAAGCAAAACAATTTCGATGCGATACGTTTACGCAGTGAAATTTCTAGGAAGCAGAAATCGTGCTTGTTGAACTGTGAGACCTCGTCTCCCATTCTGTATCTCTAACAATCGTCTTTGTTGACTGGAGGAAAGCTGATAGCAAGGCAAAAACAACAACATATCATTGAACAATTCAGAAACAGGTAGGGAATGAAATGGCACCATAAATCCACCAATACAAGAAAGGAAAAGGGAAGTGGTCGTAAGAAAATCATTACTTGATTGATCATGTCTTGATGTGAGGCACATGAATGCTATACTTTATTGGACTGGAAATGTATCTGGGTGAGAAAATAAAGTGAATGCTGTAAAAAACGTCAGTGACGTGACTCTGAGCACTCACCTTTTTGAACGTTCCAGGTTTCTCATCATAATGGATGTTTATGGAGCACCGCCAATTTTTCACGTTTTCTCCACGAGTGTTATGTAAACAAAATTAAAAATGTAAGTGCTCATTCCCTGTAGTGAAGAGTTATTCATTCGCGTAACGCTTGTGAACCTCACTGAGTTGTCTCATTTATAGATCCTTTCATTATTATTTGAGCCAACATGTCATGTGGTCTGGTAAAGGCTCTTGTACAGCCCGAGACACGTGTTTCGTCCTTACAGACTCATCAGCCGGGCAGAACCCGTCGTCTGTCGATCTTTTCATGGTCAGTTCTCTCGGGAGCGTCACACTCCTTATATATAGTTATCGACGACGTACGCTTTACTCTCTATGTCAGGTGAAACATTCACCTAACACAAAGTGTTTTGCACTCGATTAACTCATTGGCTGGCACTTTTATCCCGGCTGATGAGTCTGCAAGGACGAAACACGTGTCTCGGGCTGTACAAGAGCCCTTACCAGACCACATAACATGTTGGCTCGAATAATAATGAAAGGATCTATTGAAATTTGAGCGTGGTCTTAATAAAGCACTCGAAGGAAAGGTATAATATGATAAAAATACCAGCCAGCTAGCAATCGAGTGCGAAAACACTCTGTGTTAGGTGAATGTTTCACCTGACATAGAGTGTAAAGCGTAGGTCGTCGATAACTATATATAAGGAGTGTGACGCTCCCGAGAGAACTAACTATGAAAAGATCGACAGACGACGGGTTCTGCCCGGCTGATGAGTCTGTAAGGACGAAACACGTGTCTCGGGCTGTAGAAGAGCTTTTACCAGACCACATGACATGTTGGCTCAAATAATAATGAAAGAATCTATTGAAATTTGAGCGTGGTCTTAATAAAGCACGCGAAGGAAAGGTATAATACATCTCATTTATCCTAATCTTTCAAAAATGAGCGCTTACAAAATTCAAAATATTGTTTTTCATGACCAGTGATCAGCTCGACTAATTAATTTTGTACCTTGGACTCTCGAGTGATGCGAAAATAAACTAAGTGCTACACATTTACCAATCTCCTATCAGTCAGGCAGTAGTAATCTTCTGATTGCGAGTACGGGCCATGGTAATACCATTCAAACCGATTTACCTGCTGTACCGTAAACCTAGATTTTCATGTAATCGAGAATCTTCTTAAAACGGTGCATTTAGGCATATAGTTGTAGCCTTTTATGCAAAACAGCACAGAAGTCGGCTACCCTCTTTTTGTTGTTTAAGCTTCTGAAATGATTGAGGTGGCGCACAATATTATCAATGGCCATTTATTTTTACAAAAACGAATTTCTGATTAGTTAGTTGGAAAACCCATCCGTCAGTTTGCGGAAATACTTTGAAGAGAGTGATGATTTGGAGATATTATACTCTGGAAGACCCTCGCTCCAGGCTTTGCAGTAGAGAGCTCTAACAAAAGTTTTAGTATCTATGTGCATGACATTTCACTTGTTCTCAACAAAGGAAAATTTTATCTTGATTCCAGCACGATTACGAGAATCATCTGATTCGGGACTCAAAAAGTTTGTTTTGTCTGTTCCGTGAATGACGAATCGGAAGCTCGAAAGCATCTTCAGCATTGTAGAATCATCAGAACTGTTAGAACATTTTTATGAACGCCGAATGAGACAGAGCGAGCAATTCCGTGTTGCACACTTCCGCGTTGTTTTAGTTGGAAATCAGAGCAATAAAGAGTTTCGATTCAGCATTCCTTTTCAGTCTGAGTACATTACTGTACTGAGTGGCGAATCTCAACTACTTTGAAAATAGATTTGTTTCACAACGTTATTTTATGCTGATTACTGTACAATAGGCGTGTGATCATTCCAGCTTAGATGGAGTCTAATATGAAAGGCAACGCTAGGACACTAATTTATTTATGCAGTACTTCGTACTAGTCTATTTTTTCAACGTGACCGTTATGAAGACTAATATCGCAAGGAGAATGGTTACTGTGTACACTTATATCATTGTGGCTTTGATAGATGAGACCTGTCGAGATGAAGCTCATCAATAATAAATAGCCCATGCTATGAGGGTTCAGTGATTTTATTGTGTGATCCCTGGATTGTCTTGGGCTATGATCCGATAGATGGCCAAAGATGGTTGGACTATACTTAGCGGCGCATTGCTTTTGTGCTGTCGCGAGTTAGACTTCCGGATTGCTGCGGCTTCCACTTTGATCTTAGGAGTAGCACTTTCGGATTCCGCGGACTGAACTTTAGACTATCCGGTGGATTGATCTGCTGCCAACTTGTGTCTCGTATTAGACGAGAGCACATAGTTCAAATCCTTTATGCAAGTTATAGCAAACAACTTGATAGCACCGAGCAACCTTTTGATACGGGATCATAATCGTGAGGTTACTATTGATTATGTATGAGCTGAATACCTTAACCGCTGTGGTACGCCGAGTATAGCCTGAGTTTTCTTCGCCACTAAAGTGATATGTTCCGCTCACAATTCTGTTAAGTTCATTTGACTGTTATATGAACACAACATTACGATAGCGTTTATATACACGACAACAAAATTGTGTGAAGAGAGCAATTATGGATCGATAATGAATTAGGGTGAGGTGGTCCAAGTGAAAAGTCAGAGGACAGTTCGAATGATGTACGGCTATCGAACTGACTGTTGAGGTTGGAGGCAGCTGGGTGGCGCCCTCGCCACTTTGTTATGACGAAAGATCACCGCTGGACCATTTCCTCTCTAAAGTCATGGACCATCTGCGTTGCCTAAATTATCTTGTATTTTCGGAAAAGATAGCAAAGCCCCTATGGGAAGTTTGCCATAGATACCAGTCCTCAACACTATTCGGAAAAGCGTTGTTTGTTTACAGAAATATTTCAGTAGAAAACATCGCTAGGCTTCAATGTTCGATTTCAGCCGCTCAATCACGGTAGTGTCGGGAGAAACACATTAACCGCTCATTAGCACCTCAACATTCTCACCATTAGATAGGAGAAGAACTTGTCCATTACTTCAAAAAATTGCTGATCAGGAGACTTGCGTGTATTTTCTGAAGAGCTCTTATTCAAAATTCCACAGGTGAGTAACAGAAATATTTTTGCGGAAGGCGTTTACGTATCCATGTGAGTGATATTGCTCTGATAATAGAAAACAGTACAGATATCTCTCAAATGAAGTGATAATTTTTCTGGGCACGAATTACAAATCGAAAGTATAGTGAGCAATGTCAAATTATCGGCTCTTTTATGAGAAAATCATGAACGCAAAATGTAGCTGAACAAGCAGTTCAGTATCGCTTATGGATTTCTCAGTGTCATTCTGTTTCAACGTAATATTCCTCTATCGCTTCGAATAAGGTACTACGGCTAGTAAGTGAATTTCAGCCGATAGGAAAGGAACACCACAGTTGTTTGTCCGTGATTTGTAGCAATAGTTGTTGGCGCTGAATGCTGACGGACCCAAATTGAAGAAGACTATGTTGCATCTTAGCAACAAAAAGGCACAATAACCATTGTGCCATAACCGGGTAATCAGTGACTTTCATTTTGCCGTATCATGAAAATCAGCTCCTAATGATGTTCTTCCCAGATCATCGTAATAGCGGAAACATGTTCTCAAAATCAGTTGAGATGTTAATAAGTTAGGTGGAATATCTTGAAAGCCCACGGAATTTCTTAGACTGTTGCCTCCAGTTTATCCTTGATTTTACCATACGCGATTTAGAATGAAGTAGGAAGGAATCAGAAACTGTACACTCTCTTTAATTTGCTCGTTATCAAGCATCAGCCAGTCATAACGCATGCTGGCCGGCATCGACAACGTTTGTAGAAAAGTTATTACTCAAGTAAATTTCACGAAATTGTTTTGCTGCCCAATACTTACTCTAACGACGGTATACGATGAACCTCGGAAAGGTAGCGGCGGCTGGAGTCCTGACACGAAATACTAGGTTTCAAGTTTTAGTCGCATATGAGAACTCTTGTGCAATGAATATGTTCTTCTGCTGCAATTGCGTCTACTCACATCGGAAAGTCAATATGATCAAGGACCAGGCTTCAGGGTCAAGCTGGAAGAGGTGAGTGTAGCTAAGAAGCATTCGAGAGAGTGGTCGATGTAGCGGAGAGGACTACAGACGCGTACCGCCGTATCTACTCTCTCTACTCCGCAATTTTTATTCCGTTAACTCATGCGTCAGAAACTTCGTTAAGCAGGCATGATCGAAGATCCTTCAGCTTTATTGTACGCTCAATTTCAACGGAGACTTTGATTTTTTACATGCGCCAACAAATTTTTAGTGTGTATTTGAGGTTTGTGTCTCAATAAAGTAGCAGGACAGACGAAATTGCGTGCAGTAGGAGGCAGAGTGTTACATCAGCATTAAAGTTGTACCCTAGACTGTGTCGTCATTGTGGAATATTGTGCGTTTGTTATTTCTGTTCTTCCGACACATCAAGTAAAGCAATCTACTGTCTTACATATCATCTAACTGCTGGTTCAACCGCTCGAACTTATTCCTCCGAGGTCGAAGTATTGGTACGAGACTTGCCTGCAACAGGCCTACTTCTACCATTTCTCTAGAAAGCTTTCTCATGGCTAACCCAGAATTTCAGGTAAAATGGCCCTGATCAGTATCCAGCGATATACGTGACGACAGGAAATCTTGAAGAAGCAAGCCGGATCGACATGCAAGAGTTTGAAGACCCTCCTAGGTGATGTATGCAAAGAAACGACTCATTGCAAGAATTGCTTGGATCCGTATACCATGGCCAACATGCTATGTCGAATCTTGTAGAAAGTGAAAATTGCCAAAAGTCGTCAGATTGAGAGAAGCGTTCCTTTGAATTACAGGTAGAGGTCTGCTACATAAGTTATCCAAGTCCTTGCCTTCCCTATCGTGCAGTTGTTTGAAAACCAGCTTTACCAGGTGTTCAGTTGCCATAATTCATGAACTTGAGTTCTTGTATGATATACGGGGACATATGAAGGTCGACCCCTCACGCTGGACAAAAACATTTCATAAGAGTGTTAACAATCATTCAAAAGCTAGAACCTCCGACTTCTGCGCTACGTGGCCGTATTCTAAAACGTCTTTTCCAACGCTGTAGGATTCAAAACAAAATTATGTTCACATCGGCCGCGCACTTTTGCTACTAGCTCGTTAGAAGCACAAAAAACATATGAACGTGTAGAGAAAATGTTGTAATATCAGAGTCGTACGTCGTGTCCAGAGTTTCTCTCAGAGTGGAAAAAATCCTAGACTGAGAAAAAGAAAAGAATAGTTTAGGAACTAGTCCTTTTTTCAAGCTTTTGCCAGGTTAGTGTCACTTATTCGATTGTTTGTCTTTCTTGAATATTGGTGGCCGACGTTTCGGCGCGATCGCTTCCATAGAGCCTGAAGAGCATTATTGTAAAACATTGTTCATATAATCACGCGTAGTAATATGGAAAGAACGTTGGAATTCTATGGCATCAATAAGCTACATTATTCAAGAGACGCCACTCACCGTGTTATCTAGTTTAGGTACTACTATGTTCTCTGCGCAAAGTGACCTATGAATCCCCCTTCCTCATGTCATTACGTCAAATCTAAAGGATGTCACCTGGTACCCAGATTAGAAAATCAATCTGAGAGAAGGTGATAAAGTGCCATGTAGTCGGTTAGACTAAGGCACTCTCCCTTTTTGTTCATTTGTGAATTTCTAGAATTTATCCAGAAAGCTTCGAGGCTTTTTGGAGCCGATGTTTTCGATTCGTCTCCTAGGAATTTGACTACTACTACCTCGAAGTTGCCATTGTTGTGCTTCTGTATCCTGTGTGTACTTAAAGGTTTCTTTGGATCTTTAGTTGACTTTCCGCCTAGGTGTTCTTTAATGAGGAGATAAAGTGGTTGGCCTGTTTAGTAAATCTAATCGCCACCAAATGTCTTACAAGAATTAAGATTGCACTCATGCTCATGCAGTCGTCGTCTCTACCGCTGGAACATATCACGCAACCCTTTCTATTACATCACCTGTATCACCTGTCGTCCCGTTGATCGTCGAGTGACTCGAGCGGGTACCAGCAACTCTTCCATTTTTACCTATCGCGTGCAAGAGTAGTCCAGTGGGTCCTCCTCGCTCTAGGGAATCGCTGAGCATCATATTTTTCTTCTATCGCTTTCGTGAAGAAATTGGACCAAAGGGTCATGGGCCTCCTTTCAGAGCGCTTGACGTCCCGAGGAATCCAGTCGATAACGGCTCTCGTCCATCGGTTGTCGTTGAAGCGCATCACGTGTTCGGCCCACCTTATTTTCGATATACTAGCGTGTACATAGGCGTCTCTGATTTTCGATCGTTGACGTAAGTCGGAACTTCGGATCCTTTCTCTCATTTGCGAGATACGGGACACTCCTAGCATCGACCTTTCGACTGCGCGTTCGATAACGCCGAGTGATCTCTCATCCTGCTTATGTAGCGACCAGGTTTCTGCTGCATACATAAGGGCAGGGATAACTGTCGAATCGAAAAGGTGGCACGGAGTCGGATGTTCCTTGTCCTCTTCACTACATCTTTGATGCCCTTAAACGTTCCCCAAGCCGTTCGTTTCCTCCTGCTCAACTCTGGAGCTAGGTCGTTCATCATGTTGATTTCATGACCTAGATAGACGTAACTGGAGCATTCGGAGATTGTCGTTCCGTTGAGCGTGAATGGCGCGTACGAAACCCATCCGTTCCTCATGAACATTATTTTCGTTAAATTTAGTTGAAGACCAATCTTTCCACAAGCGTTATCGAAATGGTCAACATTCGTTCCGCTTGGCTGACGTTTGTTGATGAGAAGAGGTGTTATGAGAACGATATCGTCAGCAAAGCGAAGATGGTTTAATTGTCGACCGTCAATTTTCACTCCCATATCGTCCCATTCTAATGTTCGCATGGCGTTTTGTAGGGTGGCAGTGAATAGTTTTGGCGAAATTGTATCGCCTTGTCGAACCCCTCTTCTTACGTCAATGGTGATATTGTTGTAAAATAGAGATATTCGGTCGCGAAATCTTCAAAAAACTCACGAAGGATTATTATGTACCGAGTAGGGACGCACTGGTTATCCAGAGCCTCTATAACCGCTTCTGTTTCCACTGAATCAAAGGCTTTCTTCAGATCGATAAAAGTGAGACAGAGTAGTTGTTTGTACTCTCGCGAAACTTCAATGAGTCTTGTGATCGTGTGGATGTGGTCTATGGTACTAAATCCTTTTCTGAACCCTGCTTGTTCGCATGGCTGTCCTTCGTCCAGTGTTCCGTCAATCCTGTTTAGGATGATTCGAGTAAAGTGTTTATAGACAACGGACAGCAAGCCGATTGGGCGATAATTGCCTATTTCGTGAAGGTCTCCCTTTTGAACAGCAATACGGTCTTGTTGGTTTTCCGTTGAATGAGGACCTTTTATTGTGACAGGTAGCGAGTGAAAAGCCGAGCCAGGGTGTTGATGAGAACTGGCGGCACGTTCTTCAGATGTTCTGGTCTAATCCTGTCTGGACCGGTGTTGTTCTGTTCATCGCCGACTATATAGCATGTCGAATTTCGGAAGGGAAGACCGATGGAAAGACATATTCGTCTTCTCTAAATTTTTATAACGGTAAGAGGACATGGCTAGCGAAGAGATCCGAGTAGTATTGGTGGATGATTTTCTCCATAGCTCTTCTCGAAGTTTGAGTGTCCCGTCGGGGTATCGGAGTGCAATCATCTTGGTCTTATAGTTGGTGAAGCCTCGCTGGGCTCTGCGAATGCTCTTCCCAGCTTCTGCAAGCTGCTGCCATAACTGCTGCTCTTCTCTCTTTGAGGTCTTCTTTTATCGCTACTCTACAGCGATCCGCAAGTTCGGAGGTAAGATTTCGGTTACCTGTAGTTCGTGCGATTCCTCCTGACGCATCAGCTCGAGTGTCTGCGGAGACAAGCGTCTCTTCGTGACCTTAGGACTCTCGGCTTTCATAGCGCTAACGTGAAGATACTCAACGAGTCGATCGTATTCTTTGTCGATGTTATCGACAACGGTATCTTCCCAAGAGCCGACTAATGATTTGAATACATCCCAGTTTATGGTAGTTCTGGAACTTCGTTGTTTGAATTTAGCGGCGTTCTCTCCTCTCCTCGAAAAATAGAACGTTGCACGAAGGACGCGATGGTCTGATCCCTTGTAGAACTTAGGAACAACAGCGATATTGGTCAGGCAAAACCTTCGATTTACTAAGATGTGGTCTATTTCGTATGGTACTCTCCATTGGGAGACTCCCACGTCCATCGCTGAGAAAGAGGCTTTTAGAATTGCGAGTTACCATGGATGGTTTGGGTCGTCATGATAAACTCAGATAGCCTCTCACCCTGTTCATTCCCTTCTAGTCCGTGGGTCCCTATGTGACGTTCTTCAGACGCTCTTCTAAGTCCAATTTTTGCGTTAAAATCTCCGTCAATGACCTTGAAGAATGTATAATCATCTCTGAAGAATTTTTCGAGGTCCATAAAGAACGCTTCGACTTCGTCTTCGTTATAGCTTGATGTTGGTGCGTAAGCAACAAAGATGGTCAAACCCGGCATAGAACTACATCGTTTCAACCGTAATCGTCCGATACGGGTTGTTAGTTGTTCGAACGGATCAATGCTCACGGTCAAATTCGATTTGACGAGGAAGCCAACGCCGCCGACACCTCTGCGATAAATAAAAGGATAAAGCTCTCGACGTTGATCAATCCCTGAGGGATGCGCCATGCATTCAACTTCAATTTTTAACTTCGTTTGAGGTGATTGAATGCATATCTGGCCTTTACATTGACTCGCGGAGGCCTCCCGCTGAACCGAGTCAGTGCTGCTTATCCTCCCAGACAAGTCTGAAACCTGTCTGGTACCAATTTACCTGCCCCGGAGGGATGCATGGCTTGGTGAGCCATGAGCGCGAGATCGAACCATTGACCTCGTGTGCGACGCAGGGCACCTCTAACCACTGCGCCACATGCGCTCTATATATATATATATATATATATATATATATGTATATATATATATGTATACATATGAATATATATATATATATATATATATATATAACGGTCAAATTGCGCGTGGCGAGCCAACATTTTCTACATCGCGCGCACACTTGGCAATGTAAATGTGCGGAATTACGTGGTAAAATTAGGTTTTGAGAGACCGTTACCTCTGCTAAATGAACCGTACAAATAACATTATCCAACAACAATTTATGTTTTTCGGAACCTTTATTAATGTTGTAGATACATCACGCAGAATATCTAACAATCAATTTATGCAATCAACGTTAGTCAACAACAAATTGCCTCACCTCATCCGGTTACACCGGTCCACAATTCACACTGGTTGCATTGGATTTGTATTTTACTATCAACGGAGGGTACTTCTTCTATTGCAGTCAACTATTGTTAGCAATTCGACATCTTGACAAATGTAGATTTCAGCACACGACTTTATCTTTGTAAAAGCTGTTTTAGTACACTGTACCCACGAGGAGAGAACTACGCCTTCTTTCGGGTAGTTAACTCATTGTTCAACTTTACAGTGGGCTTACTTGGCAGTCATATAGTAAGATCTAGGTGATCGTAACACTTCATCGTCACAAAAGAAGAGCATATTGCCGAGGGAATTTTCTAAGGATTTCTCCAGGGAAAGCGGTACCTTTCGTCTGAGCCAATCCCTTACAGAGTGATATACCCTTACACATTAACGAAACGGCGCCTAATTATTTCAAGTCACTGTATGTCAGGCGTTGAAATCCCTCGACGTTGCAGCAACGAACAGTTGACCGCTCATGGTTTTGAAATCTTCAAAAAGACTCTAATGACGAAACACGTGTCTAGCACTGTATAAGTGCCATAATAGATCCCATATTAGGGTTAAAATGTGTTATCACACTATAATGTTTCGAGCGGGGTCTATAAAAACAGTTGAGCGTAAGAGTTGTACTGATATTGATATTTACTTTATTGATATTATTTTTTTTTGTCTACATTATTTCCATTTCGCCGTATTAGGTATTATTGGCTCATTATTAAGGTCATTACTTTGTTCTTGTGGTCATTCTCCAGCTAGTTTCGTTAGAGGCGATATCTCGAATTTTCAGGGAGAAGAGTTTTTTTCGGTACTCTTCACTCGTAAATTTTCAGCTATTTTCTAACAAAAATACTGCGGCTCAGATTCATCACATCGTACGGTTCAATGTAATTTATCGTAGTACTCTGACTAATCGACAATCATTGGACTTGACAGTCTACTGATTTTGTAATATTGTGATAAGTATCGGCTGAATCAAAACATTTGCCTCGAAACACATCACAATTCAGTTTCATTTTAGAGTGCCAGTCGCGGTGTAAAATTGCGGTGCAAACGGACCCGATGCCAACATTCGAACCGCTCTGTTCATTACTCTTTGCCACATCATTCTCGACCAACTGGCCATAATGGTGTTAGTGGTCTTAATAGATTTTCTTTCTAATTTAAAAATGTTGTACAAAAAGGAGAGCTGTTTGAAGCGTAAGAGTTCCTGAAATCGTTGTGTAGTTTGCAACAGGCGTTATGTCCGTCATGGTAGAGTCTGAACACATCTTATCATTCCCACCGCCCACTCCCACGCCCACGCCCACGCCCGGGCCTGGATTTGCCTTTGCTGTACAAATTCCCGTCAGCGTGTCGCTAGCGATAATGCACTTCCGTTCCATATCCTTCACTACAAGAATTTATAAAAGTCCTAGAAAGACAGCTCTTTCTATTGTGGCAAAAAAAAAAGACTAAAACAAACTCAGAGCACTTGTGAGCATTGATTTTTTTTACTTTTCCAAAATTTTTTTTGTGAAGTATCACTTTACTCACCATGCTATCTGTTTTTCAGGAAAAGTGATCTCAAAGAGGCTGCTTAGAAAATTCCATCTTCGAGAAAAACATCACAAAAATTTTTTTCGTAGTATCATTATGATAGTTTCTCTTATATTTCAGAACACTTTGATCATTTTCTTTTCGAACAGTACAAACACATTATACCTTTCCTTCGAGTGCTTTATTAAGACCACGCTCAAATTTCAATAGATCCTTTCATTATTATTTGAGCCAACATGTCATGTGGTCTGGTAAAGGCTCTTGTACAGCCCGAGACACGTGTTTCGTCCTTACAGCCGGGCAGAACCCGTCGTCTGTCGATCTTTTCATAGTCAGTTCTCTCGGGAGCGTCACACTCCTTATATATAGTTATCGACGACCTACGCTTTACACTCTATGTCAGGTGAAACATTCACCTAACACAGAGTGTTTTCGCACTCGATTGCTAGTTGGCTGGTATCTTTATCATATTATACCTTTCCTTCGAGTGCTTTATTAAGACCACGCTCAAATTTCAATAGATCCTTTCATTATTATTATTCATCGACAGACGACGGGTTCTGCCCGGCTGATGAGTCTGTAAGGACGAAACACGTGTCTCGTGCTGTACAAGAGCCATTACCAGACCACATGACATGTTGGCTCAAATAATAATGAAAGTACAAACACACTTTCCTTGTTAATGACTGTCACGTTTTTTTGAATAGTGGAGACCTACTCATTATCATTGAGCCGGAGCCAACAGACATGCATTCCAATGGTTCGTAGGTGATGTTAACAGTAAGTTGATCCAAAATGGCCAAGATCACAGCATCAGGTAGGAGTGCACTACGACCTGGCGTTCGAGAACATCAAATACCTGAAATGCAATTCTTTTGCAGTTCGAGGAGTTTACTAGCAAGTGTTTTCATTCAAGTTATGCCAAACTATGCAAGTCATGTTAGCACTAAGGGCTGCCAATTGTGGAAAGATTGAAGCCATTTTGCACACCTTTTCACAATAATTAAAAAAGGAAAAACATGTAAGGTTCAAGAGCTGCTACTTACTGTTTGCATTACAAGTCGTTGAACAAATGCCCCAGCTTCTCCCTTGTCCCTTGCAATACGAGGTACCTGAGCAGAAACAGTCGTTCCTCCGTAAACCATCACCACAGGCTAAGAGAACCCACTGACGGTGAAGGTCCTAGTGCTTGCTGCAACGAGAGGCATATTTCTCTTAGTGAGTAATTGAATATTAAATTATAATATGGCTTGGTTTTTGAATCTATTGCTTAATCTACGTAGATTTTGAAATCCTTTCATGAGAGGCCTCAAATCACGACAGCTTTTGAGTAGCGGTAAACTTCCGATCAGTCTAAATTCTTTCTATTTTGACTGCCACTTGCAGTGGTATGATGTTATGTTATACCCAATATGTGGAGTACTGTGCAAAAACGTTTGCGTTAGCCGGGATTCGAACCCAGATCTCACTATTTCCAGGAGTGTATGTTGCACTACCGACGCTCGTTTTGCACAGCACTCTTATTTACGCTATAACGCGTTGTCTGCCAACAGCCAACCGTCGACGGTCTGGAAAGAGTGAGATTTGGGTTCGATTCCTGGCTGACGCAACGTTTTTACCTAATCAGTGTTTAGAGCTTTGTTATTAAGAACTTTTATAGTAATAGTAATTCTTCGTTTATTACACTGTCCTGCAGGCATGATTCCACATCCCAACAATGTCGAATTCAAAGCTAGCAGCGAAATCATGAAGGCATCGGTGGGAAACCTTGGCATCTTCATTTTTGGCTCCTAAATATCTAGCAAGCATTACAGATATTCTTGAAAGCAAATTCTACACCTTTTTCATCACATAGTTCACAGGACAACAACTGACTTAGTGCTCAGCATTTATTTTGAATGACATCCGAGCGCCAGCACTTTGGCTTATCCATGCGCTCTAAGAGTTTCCAACCCTACCAATTCAAAGGGAAAATCCTTCGAAACAAGTTTTGCAACGGATGTTGCTATTCCGAAGGTGACGGAGTTTATTAGTGATATGGGCTTGTATGTCAAATTCTGAATGACAACAAGGTATGGGGAAAGGCTCAGCATAGAAGAAATTTCAATGAATGCACCGATTCATAAAGTGGCATGACTCAAGTTCTGCTCCCGCCTTCTCATTTCTAATAATATGACATAAAATTCCGACTTCTCAGAAAACGTAAGCAATCGAGAAAGTTAGACGTTACAGGTGAATTTTTGTGAGAAATCTCTAAAAGAAGACCAATTGATATAAGCAAAACAATTTCGATGCGATACGTTTTCGCAATGGAATTCTAGAGAGCAGAAATCGTGCTTGTTGAACTGTGAGACTTCGTCACCCATTCTGTATCTCTAACAATCGTCTATGCTGACTGGAGGATAGCTGATAGCAAAGCGGGAACTACATTATATCATTGAACAATTCAGAAACAGGCAGAGAATGGAATGGCACCATAAACCACCAATACGATAAAGGAAAAGGGAAGTGGTTTTGAGAAAATCATTACTTGATTGATCATGTCTTGTTGTGAGGCACATGAATGCTATACTTCATAGGATTGGAAATGTATCACGGTGAGAAAATAGAGTGAATACTGAAGAAAACGTCACTAACGTGACACTGAGCAACTGCATCCTCACTCACCTTCTTGAACGTTCCAAGTTTCTCATCAAGGTGGATGTTTAAAGAGCACCGCCAATTTTTCACATTTTCTCCACGACTGTAGTCAAAATAAAATGAAAACTGCGAGAGTACATTTCCTGTAGTGAAGAGTCATTCATTCGTGTAACGCTTGTGAACTTTATTGTATTGTCTCATTTATCTTATTCTTTCAAAAATGATCGCCTAAAAAATTCAAAATGATGTTTTTCATGGCCAGTGATCAGTTCGACTATTAATTCTGTACTTTGGACTCTCGAGTAATGCGAAAATAAACTATGTGCTACACATTTACCGATCTCCCATTCGTCATGCAGTAGTAATCTTCTGAAAGCGTGTAGGGCCATGGTAATATCATTTAAGCCGATTTACCTGCCGTACCGTAAACCTAGATTTTCATGTAATCGAGAATCTCTTTGAAACGGTGCATTTAGGCATGTATTTGTAGCTTTTCATACAAAACATCACAGCACAGAAGTCGGCTACTCTCATTTTGTTGTTTAAGCTTCTGAAATGATTGAGGTGGCGCACAATATTATCTGTGGCCATTCATTTTTACAAAAACGAATTTCTGATTAGTTAGTTGAAAAACGTATCCGTCAGTTCGCGGAAATACTTTAAAGGGAGTAATGATTTGGAAATATTATACTCTGGTGGCTCGCTCCAGGCTCTGCAGTAGAGAGCTCTAAAAAAAGTTTTTTAGTATCTATGTGCAAGACATTTCACTTGTTCTCAAAAAAGGAAAATTTCATCTTGATTCCAACACGACTACGAGAATCATCTGAGTCGGAAGTCAATAAGTTTGTTCTGTCTGTTCCGTGAATGACGAATCGGAAGCATCTTCAGCACTGTAGAATCATCAGAACTGTTATAACTTTTTTATGAACGCCGAATAAAGCTGTGCAAGCAATTCCGTTTTGTACACTTTCGCGTTGTTCTAGTTGAAAATCTGAGCAGTGAAGAGTTCCGATTTAGCATTCCTTCTTTCAGTTTGAGTATATTATTGTACTGAGCGGCGAATCTCAACTACTTTGAAAACAGATTTCTTTTACGTTATTTTAGGTTGACTACAGTACATTAGGCGTGTTATCGTTCCAGCTTAGGTGGAGTCCAATATGAAACGCAATGCTAGGGACACTAATTCATTTATGCAGTACTTCACACTATTCTATTTTTTTCAACGTGACGGCAATGAAGACTAATAATAGGTTGAGGAGAAAGTTCCCGGAATTTGCCTATAACTTTGACATGTTCGCATGTTTTATATGCGATTTTCACATGGTTTGAAAGCTCGTTTTCTTGCGCATCGATTGATATATAACTCTTCTATACTGCCGCAAGATGGAACTGAACCGCGAACAGAAACGATGTTGATGCTTCACGAGTACAAAGTGGGCACAAATGCCACTGACACTGTTCGTCGAATCAATGAGGCATGGGGCGAAGGAACTGTTGGAAAGACAGCTGTCTACGATCACTTCAAGGAGTTCAAGGCAGGAAATGAGGGTCTGTCTGACAAGCCACGATCGGGACGTCCACGAGAAGTCGACCGCCAGGCAGTTCTTGACCGAATCGAAGAGGGCCCATCGCTGAGTTCACGAATGTTGGGCGATGAGTTTGATTGTGATCAGAAGACAATTTTGACGATTCTCCACGAAGCAGGACTTTGATCGCTAAAATCAAAATGGGTCCCACAAAATTTGACTATGGACCAGCAAACGACCCGATCTGAGATCTGTCTTGAACTGTCTGAGCGCTACCGTCGAGGCAACTTGGATCTACAGCACACTGTGACATGCGACGAGAAATGGGTGTCATTCGAGAATCCGCATCGACACAACGAATGGCGTCGCCTGGTCAGACACCATCTTCCACTCCAGTCAAGGACTTTCGAAAGGAGAAGCGCATGCTGATTGGCTTTTGGTGCTTTGCTGGCGTCATCCACTGGAAGCTTCTTGGCAAGGGACAGAAGATGACAGCCAACCTCTACTGCCAGATCCTCGACCGAGTCAATCAGAGGTTGCGTAACCGCAGCTGAACGTTATCGACTCAGAAGGAGACTACTTTGACTATTAAATTTTCTTTTGTTCGAACTCAATTGATGCATGAATAAAGTTTTTATAAGCAAATTCCGGGAACTTTCTCCTCAACCTATTATCGCAAGGAGATGATTAGTGTAAACACTTATGTCATTGTAGCTTTGATAGATGCGACCTGTCGAGATGACGCTCATCAATAGTAAAATAGCCCATGCTTTGGGAAGGAGGTTTAGTGGTTTCACTGTGTGATCCCTGGATTGTCTTGGGCACTTCCAGATTGCTGCGGCCTCCACTTTGATCTTAGGAGTAGCACACAAAGGGAACAGTGACCATTGCACCATAACCGGGTAATCAGCTACTTTCATTTTGTTGTATCATGAAAACCAGCCTCAATTCAACCTCAGTGTGCCTGGTGAAGTTTTTCCCACACTATCGTAATAGCAGAAACTTTTTCTAAAAATCAGTTGAGAATGTAATAAGTTAGGTGGAACATCTTCAAAACCCACGGAATTTCTCAGACTGTTGTCTACTAATCAACTGCGAGATGCTGAAAGCATTCCGTCTAAACTATGAACAGATTATCCTTAATTTTGCCGTACGCGATTTGGAATGAAATAGAAAAGAATCAGAAATTGTACACTATCTTTCATTTGCTCGTGATCAAGCATCAGCCAACCACAACGAATGCTGGCCGATATCGACAACGTTGGTAGAAAAGTTATTACTCGACTAAATTCACGAAATCGTTTTGCTGTCCAATGTTTACTCTAACGACGGTAAACGATGAACCCGGAAAGGTGAAGCGGCTGCTAGAGCCCTGACACGAAATACTAGGTTTTAAGTTTTAGTCGTATATGAGAGCTCTTGTGCAGTGAATATGTTTCTGCAGTTGTGCCTACTCACATCGGAAAGTCAATATGATCAAGGACCAAGCTTCAGGGTCAAGCTGGAAGAAGTGAGTGTAGCAAATAAGCATTCAAGAGAGTGGTCGATGTAGCGGAGAGGACTGATGACGTGTACCGCCGTACCTACTCTTACGGCTCCGCAATTCCTATTCCGTTAACTTATGCGTCGGAAACTTGGTCGTTAAGCAGGCATGATGGAAGATCCTCCAGTTTTATTGTATGCTCGATTTCGATACAAGACTTCAATTTTTTACATGCGCCAACACATTTTTTGTGTGTTTTCGAGGTTTGTGTCTCAATAAAGTAGCAGGACAAACGAAATTGTGTGCAGTAGGAGGCAGCGTGTTACATTAACATTAAAGCAGTACCCCAGACTGCGTCGTCATTGTGAAATATTGTGCATTTGTTATTTTTGTTCTTCCGACACATCAAGTAAAGCAATCCACTGTCTTACATACCATCTAACTGCTGGTTCAACCGCTCGAACTTATTCCTGCGAGGTCGAAGTATTGGTACCAGACTTGCCTGCAACAGGCCTACTTCTCTCATTTCTCTAGAAAGCTTTCTCATGGCTAACCCAGAATTTCAGGTAAAATGGCCCTGATCAGTATCCAGCGATATACTTGACGACAGGATATCTTGAAGAAGCAAGCCGGATCGACATGCAAGAGTTTGAAGACCCTCCTAGGTGATGTATGCAAAGAAACGACTCAATGCAAGAATTGCTGGGATCCGTATACCATGGCCAACATGCTATGTCGAATCTTGTAGAAAGTGAAAATTGCCAAAAGTCGTCAGATTGAGAGAAGCGTTCCTTTGAATTACAGGTAGAGGTCTGCTACATAAGTTATCCAAGTCCTTGCCTTCCCTATCGTGCAGTTGTTTGAAAACCAGCTTTACCAGGTGCTCAGTTGCCATAATTCATGAACTTGAGTTCTTGTATGATATACGGGGACATATGAAGGTCGACCCCTCACGCTGGACAAAAACATTTCATAAGAGTGTTAACAATCATTCAAAAGCTAGAACCTCCGACTTCTGCGCTACGTGGCCGTATTCTAAAACGTCTTTTCCAACGCTGTAGGATTCAAAATAAAATTATGTTCACATCGGCCGCGCACTTTTGCTATTAGCTCGTTAGAAGCACAAAAAGCATATGAACGTGTAAAGAAAATGTTGTACTATCAGAGTCGTACGTCGTGTCTAGAGTTTCTCTCAGAGTGGAAAAAATCCTAGAGTGAGAAAAAGAAAAGAATAGTTTAGGAACTAGTCCTTATTTCAAGCTTTTGCCTGGTTAGTGTCACTTATTCGATTGATTGCCTTTCTTGAATATTGGTGGCCGACGTTTCGGCGCGGTCGCTCTCCTAAAGCCTGAAGAGCATTATTGTAAAATATTGTTCATATGATCACGCATAGTATTATGGAAAAAACGTTGGAATTCTATGGTCAGTAAGCAACATTATTCAAGAGAGGCCAGTCACCGTGATATCTACTTTAGGTACTACCTATGTTCTCTGCGCAAGGTGACCTAT
Source organism: Parelaphostrongylus tenuis (assembly GCA_019055375.1). NCBI lineage: Eukaryota > Metazoa > Nematoda > Chromadorea > Rhabditida > Metastrongylidae > Parelaphostrongylus > Parelaphostrongylus tenuis. The sequence goes on along the minus strand of JAHQIW010004047.1, from coordinate 125,646 downwards.
GAACCCCCCTCCCTCATGTCTATACGGCAAATCGAACAAGGATGTCACTGGTATCCAGATTAAAAAATCAATCCGAGATAAGGTGATAAGGTGCCATGCACTCTCCCTTTTTGTTCATTTGTGGGTTTTAGGATTTATCCAGAAAGCTTCGAGGGCTTTTTTGCGCTGATGTTTTTGATTCGTCCCCTAGGGTTTTGACTACTACTACCTCGAAGTTACCATCGTTGTGCCTTTGTATCCTTTGTGTACTCAAAATTTCACTTGAATGTTTAGTTGACTTTCCGTCTAGGGTTCTTTATGAGGAGATAAAGTGGTCGGCCTATTTTGCAAATGTAATCTCCACCACATGTCTTACAAGAGATAAGTTGGCTCTCATGTTCATGCACTCGTCATCTGTACCGCTGGGATATATAACGCAACCCTTTCTATTACATAGGCGGTCATATAAGTTTTCGAATCAGTTGACGACGCAACGTTTTACAAGGATATTCTGCAATTCCTACAGAATTTCCTAGATCACTGTTCTGTAGACATCTTCTGATAGAGGCGCTTTCTTTGTCTGTTATGGAATATAGTGTAAGAGGTACTTTGTATTCAGATATGGCAGTATTCTTTTCATTGCGAGGATTTACGCTCCTGTTTAGCCTAAGGTTAGCGGTTGTTTTTTCGTACCCAATGTAAAAGGCTATATTTCGCGTTAAGTTTAGTGATTCCTTTCTTTCATCGTCTCCCGTACAAATACTTGTAGCTGTTCAATACATATTTCAAAGAAGGGTTTTTTTATATGTGAGGGATGAGTTGTTTACTTTGAGTTGTTCCAAATACTAGATTAATAACACAAAATGCACGCCACATATGTTACGCGACAACGATCGTTATAATGCGGAACGTCGTATGAAGCCACTTCCAGCACATACCCAACACACACACACGAGCCGACATGCAACTGCGCGGCGTGTGTGAAATTCGACCTTATTCCTCCTACTACAGTGCTGTAAAACTATCTTTTCTGAAAATATGCACAGCGTCGAAACTTACGCTATCAAATGGTTGCTTATAATCCCGGGAAACAGTTCTGCGCGCGAGAACTATGCGTGTATGAAACACAAATGCTTTTTTTTCTGCCACAACGTCATAAAAAGGCATTTTGACCCTTTGGTGACTACTTTTGATACACAAGCGGCGTCGCGCCGTTGCTCGCGCGGCAGTCTGCGCGATCGACTTTGCGATTTAAGCACGCAATAATCCCAGTGTTGAATTGTGAAAAAAAAACGCCCATGTGAAAGACAAATAGTTCCTTTATGCAACGGCATTAAAACCATGTTCATTAAAAAAAACCACCACGTAGCGCAGTGGCCAAAGATTTAAGCTTTCGAATGATTACTTAAGTGCATTGGAAAATCGTTGTTCAGCGAAAGAGACCGTTTATTCAATCGTCGCTGTTTAGCAGAAAAGATTTGTAATGCATAGGAAAATAGGTCTTCTAATTCTTTTTTGTTGTCTACTTTCACCGCTGATAACTGCCTCTCACACTCTGACATAGGAGATTTCTTGTAAACTATCATGTGTGAAGAAAAGCTTTTTAAGTCCGATGCCTAATGATAGCATATCAGTGTCCTGATTAAAAATCGATCGGAGGTGAGAGATACATCAGTGAGTCTCTGTTCGCCATTATACACGCTCGGAAAAAAAAAACGAGTTGAAATGTGCACCCATGTGATGATTGAAAGAATATTGCTGCTGCAGTATGAGTGCTGAAGAGTAACAAGTGAGCTCGAAATAACGTTTTTTGTTTGTGTCATTCTTTGGTTAATACAGTAATCGATACGGCTTTGCGAATTACTAACCGATTGAGGACCACAGGACCCAAACGCGTGTCTGGCCCCACCCCTTAGCCCCTCCCCGACCATTCACGTCTGCGCTTTGATAGATGATCATGATAGTAATTGGAATGACAGTGATAGTGATAGCAGTGACAGTGATGATAGTGATAGTGATGACGGTGGTAGTGATCATAGTGATAGTGATGTTAGTGATAATGATCACAGTGATAGTGATAGTGATGATACTGATAGTGATCATGGTTATAGTGACGATAGTGATAGTAATGGTGATCATAGTGATAGTGGCGGTAGTGATGGTGGCTGATGATGGTGATAGTGATCAGAATGATAGTGATGATAATGATAATGATAGCGATAGTGACAGTGATAGTGGTAATGATAGTGGTAGTGATAATGATGATAGTGATAATGACAGTGACAGTGATAGTCATAATGGTAGTTATCATCATCATTATTATTATTATCAATATCGTCATCATTATCACTATCATCTTTATCACAGTTGTCATGATAATGATAATGATAATGGTAACTATCACTATCACTGTCACTATCACCATCACTATCATCATCATCATCACTATCATTATGACTATTATCATTATCACTACCACTACCATTGTCACTATCACTATCAATATCACTATCCTCACTATCACTAGCATTATCACTATCCTCACTATCACTGTGTTCACTATCACTATCATCACTGTCACTATCACCACTTGCACTATCATCACTATCACTACTGCCACTATCACTGTCATAACTGTCACTACCATCACTATTACTATAATCACTATCACTATCATTACCATCACTAGCACTGTCCTCCCAATCGCTATCACGATTATCTATCAAAGGAAAGACGTGATTGGTGGGGGCGGGGCCAGGAGATGGAGCCAAACACGCCTTTTGGGTCCCCTGGTCCTTAACCAATTAAAGAGAACATTGAAATGATTTAGATCTTATTGAGAAAAATATCCGAAAATACTCATGATTTTATACGAAAATTGACTAAAATAATGAAAATTACGCTTCAATTTTCACTTAATGTCCCCGATTCTACCAAGATTGCGATCAGATCCAGAATACGCTGAAATGATAACGCTGCCGATGCTGACGCGAGTCGTCGCAGAACTGGACGGCACTCAAGCACAAACTAAGCATCTCTTCGAAACCGACATTCATGATGCTTTGGGAGCAAGACTTTCATAATAAGATTGTACAAGTATTTTGTGATCTGCTCCTAATTCTGCTTAGACTGCCTCGATGAATTTTTATTATTATTTCATTTCATTATGATAGGAAAGTCTTCACTACTCTCGCCTCACATCTAATATTGAACAGACTCCGAAAAATACGAAGTTCATAAAGAGTTAGAAATCGACGCCTAGAAATTCTGTGTGGTTGCCGCATCATTCTGACGTAGTACACTCGCTATATAGATATCAAAACATGCGGTCATTACTACCTGTCAAACAAATGGCTTCACCGCTACATTGTTTTTCTCTCTATAACCCAGTCTCTCAATTGACTTCGTTGGTAGAATGATTGATATTTGTTTGCTATATGCCCTCTTAACTTTCGGTCCGTCCTCGCACACACTCAAAACATTTCGATTGTGGTCAATGAATAAGAAGTAGAAGAAAAAAGAAGAAGTTCCGTTATTCGGTCATGTCTCTGCAAGCATTTCGTAGACAATATTGTGATGTCGATAAATCGACCATCATATGTATATAGAACGATATGAAATTAGCTTCAACCACTATATAGCTTCTTGAGTTAGAAAATCAGTTTATAAAGAATATATACACGATATAATATAACTATAGCAAGGAATGTTGATTTGACCGGGAATTCACAACATGTCAAGTGTAATCGTATAGACCATTGATGCAAGATTCATGACTCTGCTGCTTACACTCCTCGAACCAAGATTCGCAATAGTATAGTCAATTAATGAAGGCTCAACTGGGCATAGTTTAAGCCCTTTTATCAAAATGATATTGGAAGCCATGGAGAATGTAAGCAAATCCGACAGTGAACCAGATTCAAATCCATTAATCCCAGGCCAGCAGAAGAATTAATGATAGCCAACGTCGTCTCGGGAACAGTATGAAAAGGGTTGGACTAGTGGAAATAACTTCATCGTCGCATCGTCATGTCTGTGGAACTCCTCGCCAGCCAGCACTATAAGAAACCCCCAGCTCAGACCTCCAAGATACGAGATGTTCCAGAGACTGAGCAATCCCAAGGAGTCCTGAAATCTTGGGAGCCACCACGAAAATACTTAGAAGACCAGAACGACGATGTTTTATGATCTCTTGTGTCTTAGTTTACTGTTTCTACTTATTAATGATTTGCTTTTTTATGTTTATCGATCGTTCTCCTCACTAGTTTGTGTTTATATTGCATGATGTTGTAATTTCGTTATTATTCGTCATATTAATCTTAATAATGTTGCTATTTAAATGAAGGTTTAATCACCCAAATTTGAGGTTATTACAAAGCCACTGTTCGCCGAACGTTCACAACTACTTCAAAAACCAATCCACTGAACCGCCGCTACAAAATTGTGGTGCATTGGCCGGGAATCTAACTCAGGTCGCCCGCGTGGCAGGCGAGCATTCTACCACTGAACCACCAATGCTCACAGTATCCTCCATTTCAAACGGAAACCCAACTGCGACCTGGCCTACGCGCACATTACCACTACTCTAATGTAATTCTCGAAGTAAACCAGAAACCTCCAATGCAAGGTTGTAGAAGATTGTAACTGTTATCCAGCGGTTCGGGCCAACTGCAGATGCTATGAACTAGACATTTCCTGATTCTTCCGCAACTCCCCGCACAAATTACCTATCATCATGCATCGACATTCCAACAAACAAAGACTGGCCGAGTACAAGCAATAATTCCAAGAATGACGACGGCCGAAATCATCCTTAGTATAGACCTTCGGAAAAGTATAGAACAGTGTCGAAATTCAGCTTGCCAGAAGAGCCCTTTCGAGGCGCCATTTGAAATCGCCGAGCGCAGCGTCAGTTGACATGCGCACGATTTCCGTTAATTCTTCAGATGTTTTCTCTTTGCTCCGCAAAACTTTCTAGATTTTTTGCATTAGAACTCTAGAAACACTTTTTTTTCAAGTCTTATGAGTACAGACTTTTTCTTTGTTTCACATTGGCAGATAAATCCGCTATAAAGTTTGAGCAAAGAGCTGTCTCCTCCAAGCGCGAAGAGTGATATTCTTTTCACTATAACAGAGCTCTGTGCAAGACTTTTCGAGAGCCCTTTGAGCATCAAAATTTCCTAGACTTGGGTTATGGAGCGATCACCAAAAGTCCAGAAAAAAGCCACCCGTGAACCTCAGTCAAGCAAACAAAGCAAACTGAGTGTGAAACATAGCATTATTTCTGCTTCCAGAAAGCAATTAAGATGGATTTTTCATAAACAAAACACATTGTGGAAATCTCCGAGATTGTTCAAGGAAAACGTCTTTAGCGAGAATTGCCTTCAGAAAAGCCGAGATCTCAAAGAAAGCTTACAAGATTTCAAGGTAGTCGCGGTCCACTTCACATGAGGATCAAATCATCTTCCTACGCGTGTCATGTTTTCCGCATGTCAGGGCTACCTTAATCAAAATGTCTCTTTTTCTATCAAAAGATCTTTTTCGTTCATTATGTGCTGATAGTGATATAATAAAGTGGGAGACAAATTGTAGCAAGTCCGTAGCCAAAGTAAAATCAAGCGTAGTCTAAACGAACAGCAATGCAGAGTCAGGCGTCGGACGTTATGTAATAGTAGGTGGTCTACGTGAAGGTCCATATCAACCAATACTAGTCCTCTTCACCGATAGTAATTTGGTAATTTGAGGGATGATAAAGGGATAGCAATACCAAGAGAACAATTACGAGCAGGCAAAACCTATAGCCAATAAGCATAACAAAAAATCCGTTGCTTCCAACGATTCTTTTTAGGCAAAGATCATTGCATTAACTGATATTTCAATTTCTATGTGATAACTAATTCTAAATGGGGAGCCTAATGGATAACTAATTCTAAATTGAAGATGTGCATATATGAAGTGAAATTCCTTCAAAATTTATGTCCAAAAATTTCATCAAGACTAAAATTTGCGGATTCAAATTATATTACAATTCACTGAACGATCTCCTTGACCACGATGGTTGTGACTGTATAACTTAATATCTATTATACGAGTTCTCAAGGAAATTAATTCGTTTCACATCATTCAGGAACATCTTATTTTGCATATAAACATGATAAAATACTAAAGAATCATTTCTCCAACGTATTAAAGCCAAACATTTAGTTTCAACAAGCTTAACTTAAGATTTGTGGATTGTAGACGACTCAATCGCTATCAATGTAGTATAAACAATGACCTAACACGCTGTTTTGAAGAAAATCACTTAAGTGACATATGAAACGCTGCCTATAGAGTCAACTAACCACTAAACCTGAACATAGCATGCAAGAGAACTACAGTTGTGTTTACTGTAACGAGAAAGCACACTCTGTACACTCTTCGTGTTACTGGGAAGATTGTCGCGCGACGAGCGATTGTTGTTCCTCTCGGACGTACTTCAAGATGCACGTTGTTCAGCTACCAATGGAACCCTCACCGTTTGAGGTTTGTCGAGTTACGAGATTAGCATGCGTGACGAACTGCTTGACTATTAAACCCTAAATCTGAGTGATCCGCCATGGAGCAACGTAAGGCATAGGAAGAGACAACCGATTCTCTACGTTCCCTCGTTGATATGGAACGTCGCCTGGCCGTTCAACCAATTACTCAAACAAGCACCAGTAGTTCGTCACGCAGACCGACTTCGCAACTCAACAACCTCGCACGGTGAGGGCCCAGACGGCAGTTGGATAACGACGTGTAGCATGAAGTACGTCAGTACATCCAAAAGAAAAAATCTCTCGCTGCGCGATACTAACACCAACAGAAATGTGGAAATTTCGCCTCTCGTTAAAAGGATCAGCGAATCATTTACAACGCGATCAAAAACTCTTTAGTAATATCAACAACTAAACAATCATTTTTTAACAAAAACAGCAATAATAGGCCGGTGACCAACAATTGACTCTCATTCCCTCAGGTGATCTTTTCCGCGTTTTCGACGTTTTGTAATGAATCCGCTGCTTTCCTTTTTCGCTTGAGATTTTCTCTGTTCCCTAACTTTTCCGCCTTAGTTCCATCAGTGCGTGATCGCTAACCCAACACAATAGTACGCTCACCTTCCTTTTGTAATAATCCACAATATTCTGATGTACAACATTCTTAAAGTAACTTGATATCGGATCCTTAGACATAAGCAAAGTCTCTCGAAGTTCATTTGGTATTTCAATCTCATATAATGCTCCATTAGCGAGATCGAATCTGGTCACACCTGCACTGAAAATACTAGAATGACGAATTACTGGTAAAATCGGGGAAAAAAGGCAGTCTACTGATAGATCGCCAAAAAGACAACGCTGTATCAACCAGTAGGTGTGAACCCTTGGCCCAACTTTATTCCTGCAATCATTCAACACTCATTACACAGCAGCATGTACTATACCAACTGTAGCATCTTAATCCTCACAAATAAGGTGACTATAAGCCTCAACCTCCATACTTCATGCTAAGCATCATGTCACGCAATACTGCTTCGCGCTACTGCTCACTTCAGATTAGGACTGTGTTTTGACATAATCTTCTCTTTAGGATGAGTGTGCAAATTTCCATAACGTTCTTCAAACGATAAAGGATAAAAATCTCAGCGTGAGTCAGCCCGTGTGGGATGCGTCATGCATTCGTCTTCATCCAGCATCGTTTGAGATGACTGAATCATCTGGCCTATGTAATGACTATTGGTGATCTGCCAATGTACATAGTCAGTGCTGTTTCCTCCCAGACAAGTCTAGGATCAATTCACCGATCTCGGAGAAATGGAAGGCTTGGTGAGCTTACGCGGGATCGAACTGTCGAACTTGCTTGATCGATCATGTGTATCGTAGAGCACCTCTAATCACTGCGTCAACAACGAAATAGCCTTTATTATGCGTTAGGTCACACTAAACCGATAGAGGAATTTCTACAATGCTTAATACTGAGGCATGAGGTAAAACCCGTTTCAAATGTGCTGGTGCCGTTAAGGAAAATCATTCACAGTAATGATTTTGCTCTATAAGTGGTGCATTTTGATTGATGAAAACCAGATACGTCTTTCTTTTCGATCCACCTCACAAGTGTTAATTTATCATACTTCCACTCTCCTACGCTATCTTTTTCGTACGACTCAACGCAAATTTAGGGCGAAAAAATAAATAGAGAAACATGAGTTCTCAAGTTACCTGCTCACACCAACCAAGCTATTATCCACTAAAGCTACGTCCATTATTGTCTGAGATGATTTGATACTGCTTACAGATTGCAGATGTTCATCAAGAATATGTAAAGTTGGCCCAGCAGCAGCGACAACGAATAGCGTCCTATCCTGGAATGCTACAAGCATTCGGACGATAGGTGTAAACAAAGACAATAAAATGTCATGTATCTTAGTCAGTACATATCAATACATAATATTACTGGGTTTAAGAAGTGTAAAGAATGAATAAGAATCAACGTGACGGTTATGAAGACTAATATCGCAAGGAGAATGGTTACGTAGACACTTATATCATTGTGGCTTTGATAGATGCGACCTGTCGAGATGACGCTCATCAATAGTAAAATAGGCCATGCTATGGGGGTGGAGGCTCAGTGGTTTTATTGTGTGATCCCTGGTTTTCTTGGGATGTGACCCGATAGATAGCCAAAGATGGTTGGACTGTACTTAGCGGCGGACTGACTTTTGTGCTGTCCAAAGTTGGACTTCCGGATTGCTACACCTTTCACTTTGAAGTTGGGAATAGCATTTTCGGATTGCGCGGGCTGAACTTTAGAGTATCTGATGGATTGATCTGCTGCCAACTTGAGTCTTGTAACGGACAAGAGCACATAGTTCAAATCCTCTACGCAAGTTATAGCAAACAACTTGATAGCACCGAGCAACCTTTTGATACGGGATCATAATCGTGAGGTCACTATTGATTATGTATGAGCTGAATACCTTAACCGCTGTGGTACGCCGAGTATAGCCTGAGTTTTCTTCGCCACTAAAGTGATATGTTCCGCTGACAATTCTGTTAAGTTCATTTGACTGTTATATGAACGCAACATTACGATAACGTTTAGATACACGACAACAAGACTGTGTGAAGAGAGCAATTATGGATCGATAATGAATTAGGGTGAGGTGGTCCAAGTGAAAAGTCAGAGGACAGTTCGAATGATGTACGGCTATCGAACTGACTGTTGAGGTTGGAGGCAGCTGGGTGGCGCCCTCGCCACTTTGTTATGACGAAAGATCACCGCTGGACCATTTCCTCTCTAAAGTCATGGACCATCTGCGTTGCCTAAATTATCTTGTATTTTCGGAAAAGATAGCAAAGCCCCTATGGGAAGTTTGCCATACATACCAGTCCTCAGCAGAATTCGGAAAAGCGTTGTTTGTTATTCAGAAACATTTCAGCAAAAAAACATCGGTAGGCTTCAATGTTCGATTTCAGCCGCTCAATCACGGTAGTGTCGGGAGAAACACATTAACCGCTCATTAGCACCTCAACATTCTCACCATTAGATAGGAGAAGAACTTGTCCATTACTTCAAAAAATTGCTGATCAGGAGACTTGCGTGTATTTTCTGAAGAGCTCTTATTCAAAACTCCACAGGTGAGTAACAGAAATTTTTTTTGCGGAAGGCGTTTACGTATCCATGTGAGTGATATTGCTCTGATAATAGAAAACAGTAGAGATATCTCTCGAATGAAGTGATAACTTTTCTGGGCACGAATTACAAATCGAAAGTACAGTGAGCAATGTCAAATCATCGGCTCTTTTATGAGAAAATTATGAACGCAAAATGGAGCTGAACAAGCAGTTCCGTATCGCTTATGGATTTCTCAGTGTCATTCTGTTTCAGCGTAATATTCCTCTATCGCTTCGAATAAGGTACTACGGCTAGTAAGTGAATTTCAGCCGATAGGAAAGGAACACCACAGTTGTTTGTCCGTGATTTGTAGCAATAGTTGTTGGCGCTGAATGCTGACGGACCCAAATTGAAGAAGACTATGTTGCATCTTAGCAACAAAAGGCACAATAACCATTGTGCCATAACCGGGTAATCAGTGACTTTCATTTTGCCGTATCATGAAAATCAGCTCCTAATGATGTTCTTCCCAGATCATCGTAATAGCGGAAACATGTTCTCAAAATCAGTTGAGATGTTAATAAGTTAGGTGGAATATCTTGAAAGCCCACGGAATTTCTTAGACTGTTGCCTCCAGATTATCCTTAATTTTGCCATACGCGATATGGAATGAAGTAGAAAAGAATCAGAAATTGTACACTATCTTTCATTTGCTCGTTATCAAGCATCAGCCAGTCATAACGAATGCTGGCCGACATCGACAGCGTTTGTAGAAAAGTTATTACTCGAGTAAATTTCATAAAAATGTTTTTCTGCCCAATGTTTACTCTATCGACGGTAAACGATGAACCCGGAAAGGTGTAGCGGCTGCAGGAGTCGTGATACAGAATACTAGGTTTAAGTTTTAGTCGTATGTGAGAACTTTTGTGCAATGAATATGCTCTACTGCTGCAATGCGTCTACTGACATCGGAGAGTCAGTATGATCAAAGACCAAGCTTCAGGGTCAAGCTGGAAGAGGGGAGTGTAGCTAAGGAAGCATTCAAGAGCGTCGTCGATGTAGCGGAGAGGACTGAAGACGCGTACCGGCCGTGACTACTCTTTCGACTTCACAAGTCCTAGTCTGTTAACTTATGCGTCGGAACCTTGGTCGTTAAGCAGGCATGATGGAAGACTTCCAGCTTTATTGTACGCTCAATTTCGAAACAAGACCTTGATTTTTTACATGCGCCAACAATTTTTTTTTTGTGGGTATTCGTGGTTTGTGTCTCAATAAAGTAGCAGGACAAACGAAATTGTGTGCAGTAGGAGGCAGCGTGCTACATCAGCATTGAAGCTTATCCCAGACTGCGTCGTCATAATGGAATATTGCGCATTTGTTATTATCTTTTCTTCCGACACATCAAGTGAAGCAATCGACTGCCTTACTTTCCACCTAGCTGCCGGTGCAACCGTTCGAATTTATTCCTCCGCGGTCGAAGGATTGGTACCAAACTTGCCTGCAACAGACCTATTTCCTCCATTTCTCTAGAAAGGTCTCTCACAATTAACCCAGAATTTCAGGTAAAATGGCCTTGATCAGTATCCAGCGACATACATGACGACAAGGAAATCTTGAACAAGCAGGCCGAATGGACAAACAAGAGCTCGAAGACCTTCCTAAGCAATGCATGCAAGAAGCGACTCAGTGCAAGAATTGCTGGGATCCGCATACCATGCAAACATGCTATGTCGAGCCATGTAGAAAGTGAAAATTGCCAAAAGTCTTCAAACTGAGAGAAGCGTTCCTTTGAATTACAGGCAGAGTTTTATACATAAGTCTTCCAAGTCCTTGCCTTCCCTATCGCGTAGTTATACGGAAACCACCTTTACCTGGTGTTCAGTTGCAATAATTTATGAATATTGAGTTCTTATATGTTAAACGGAGACATATGAAGACCGAGCCCTTACGCTGGACAAAAACGTTTCATAAGAGTGTAAGCAATCATCCGAAAGCTAGAACCTTTGACTACTGCGCTACGTGGCCGTATTCAAAAAAAAGTCTTTTTAAAACGCTGTAGCATTCAAGATAAAATTATGTTTGCATCGGCCGCTTTTTTTGGTATTACTTTGCTTCGGAAGCACAAAAAACACATGAACGTGTGGAGGAAATCTTGTACTATCAGGGTCATACGTCGTATTTGGAGTTCCTTTCGAAGTGGAGAAAAAATTTTGAATTGAGAAAAAGAAAAGTATAGTCTGGGAACTAATCATTATTTTGAGCCTTTTTCAGGTTAGTGCCACTTATTCGATCGATTGTCCTTCTTGAATATGGTGGCTGACGTTTTGGAGCGGTCGCTTTACTAGAGTATGAAGAGTATTATTGTGAAACATTATTCATATAATCACGTATAATATTATGTAAAAAAACGTTGGAATTCTATGGCATCAGTAAGCGACAATTCAAGAGAAGACAGTCACCGTGTTGTCTAGTCTAGGTACTACCTATGTTTTCTGCACAATGTTACCTATGAATCTCCTTCCTCATGTCATTACGTCGAATCGAAAGGATGTCACCTGGTACCCAGATTGGAAAATCAATCTGAGAAAAGGTGAGAAGGTGCCATGTAGTCGGTTAGACTAAGGCACTCCCTCTTTTTGTTCATTTGTGAATTTCAAGAATTTATGCAGAAAGCTTCGACGCTTTTTGGCGCCGATGTTTTCGATTCGTCTACTAGGAATTTGACTACTACTACCTCGAAGTCGCCATAGTTGTGTCTTTGTATCCGTGTGTACTTAAAGGTTTATTTGAATGTTTAGTTGACTTTCCGCCTAGGTGTTCTTTAATGAGGAGATAAAGTGGTCGGCCTGTTTCGTAAATATAATCGTCGCCACATGTCTTACAAGAAATAAGGTAGCACTCATGCTCATGCAGTCGTCATCTTTACCGCTGGAACATATCACGCGACCATTTCTATTATATCACCTGTATCACCTGTCATCCCGTTGATCGTCGAGTGACTCGAGCGGGTACCAGCAACTCTTAATTTTTCCCTATCGCGTGCAAGAGTAGCCCAGTGGGTCCTCCTCGCTCTAGGGATTCGCTGAGCATCATATCTTTCTTCTATCGTTTTCGTGAAGAAATCGGACCAAAGGGTCAGGGGTCTCCCTTTAGAGTGCTTGACGTCCCGAGGAATCCACTCGGTAACGGCTTCGTCCATCGGTTGTCGTTGAAACGCATCACGTATCCGGCCCACCTTATTTTCGATATCCTGTTGTGTAGAACGGCGTCTCTGATTTTCGATCGTTGACGTAGATCGGAACTTCGGATCCTTTTTCTTATTTGCGAGATAAGGGATACTCCTGCCATCGTCCTTTCCACTGCGCGTTCAATAACTCCAAGTGATCTTTCATCGTGCTTACGTAGCGACCAGGTTTCTGCTGCGTACGTTAGGGCAGGGAAAATTGTCGAGTCGAAAAGGTGGGCACGGAGTCGGATGTTCTTTGTCCTCTTCAGTACATCTTCGATGCTCTCAAACGTCACCCAAGCCGCTCGTTTCCTCCTGCTCACTCTGGAGCTAGGTAGTTCATCATGCTAATTTCACGACCTAATAGACGTATCTGAAGCATTCGGAGATTGTCGTTCCGTTGAGCGTGAATAGGGCATTCGAAACCCATCCGTTCCCCATGAACACATTGTTTTCTTTAGATTTAGTTGAAGACCAATCTTTCCACAGGCGTTATCGAAATCGGTCAACATTCGTTCCGCTTGGCTGATGTTTGTGATGAGAGAGGTGTTATGAGAACGATATCGCCAGCAAAACGAAGATGGTTTAATTGTCGATCGTCAATTTTCACTCCCATATCGTCCCTTTCTAATGTTCGCATGACGTTTTGTAGGGTGGCAGTGAATAGTTTTGGCGAAATTGTATCACCTTGTCGAACCCCTCTTCTTACGTCAATGGTGATATTGTTGTAAAATAGAGATATTTCGGTCGCGAAATCTTCAAAAAGCTCACGAAGGATTATTATGTACCGAGTAGGGACGCACTGGTTATCCAGAGCCTCTTTAACCGCTTCTGTTTCCACTGAATCGACAGCTTTCTTCGGATCGATGAAGGTGAGACAGAGTGGTTGCTTGTACTCTCGTGAAACTTTATTGAGTCTTGTAATCGTGTGGATGTGATCTATGGTACTAAATCCTTTTCGGAACCCTACTTGTTCGCATTGCTGTCTTTCGTCCAGTGTTCTGTCAATCCTGTTTAGGAAGACTCGAGTAAAGAGTCTATAGACAACGGACAGCAAGCAGATTGGGCGATAATTGCCTATGTCGTGAAGGTCTCCCTTCTTGAACAACAATACGGTCTTGCTGGCTTTCCAATGAATAGGGACCTTGAGTTCTGAAAGGCAGCGAGTGAAGAGCCGAGCCAGCGTGTTGAGGAGAACTGGCGGCAGGTTCTTCAGGTGTTCTGGTCTAATCCTGTCTGGACCGGGTGTTGTTCTGTTCTTCACCGACGATATAGCATGTCGCATTTCGGAAGGAGAGGACGGTGGAACGACATATTCATCCTCTTTCAATTTATATTACGGTAAGAGGACATAGCTAGCGAAGAGATTCGAGTATATTGGTGGATGATTTTCTCCATAGCCCTTCTCGAAGCTGTAAGTGTCCCGTCATAGTTTCGTAGTGCAGTCATTTTGGTCTTATGATTGGCGAAGACTCACTGCGCTTTGCGAATGCTCTTCCCAGCTTCTGCATAGCTGTTGCTCGTCTTTCGTTGAGGTCTTCTATGATAGCTTCTTTGCAGCGTTTCGTATGTTCGGACGTGAGGTTTCGGTTGCCTGCAGCTCGCGCGATTCCTCCTGACGCATCAGCTCGAGTGTCTGCGGAGACAAACGTCTCTTCGTGACCTTAGGACTCTCGGCTTTCACAGCGCTAACGTGAAGATACTCAACGAGTCGATGGTATTCTTTGTCGATGTTACCGACAACGGTATCTTCCCAAGAGCCGACTAATGATTTGAATACATCCCAGTTTATGGTAGTTCTGGGAGTTCGTTGTTTGAATTTAGCAGCGTTCTCTCCTCTCCTCGATAAAACAGAACGTTGCACGAAGGACGCGATGGTCTGATCCCGTGTAGAACTTAGGAACAACAGCGATATTGGTCAGGCATAACCTTCGATTTACTAAGATGTGGTCTATTTCGTATGGTACTCTCCATTGGGAGACTCCCACGTCCATCGCTGAGAAAGAGGCTTTTAGAATTGCGAGTTACCATGGATGGTTTGGGTCGTCATGATAAACTCAGATAGCCTCTCACCCTGTTCATTCCGTTCTAGTCCGTGGGTCCCTATGTGACGTTCTTCAGACGCTCTTCTAAGTCCAATTTTTGCGTTAAAATCTCCGACAATGACCTTGAAGAATGTATAATCATCTCTGAAGAATTTTTCGAGGTCCATATAGAACGCTTCGACTTCGTCTTCGTCATAGCTTGATGATGGTGCGCAAGCAGCGAAGATGGTCAAAGCCGGCATAGAACTTCAGCGTTTCAACCGTAATCGTCCGATACGGGTTGTTAGTTGTTCGAACGGATCAATGCTCACGGTCAAATTCGATTTGACGAGGACGCCTACGCCGCCGACACCTCTGCGATCGATATATATATATATATATATATATATATATATATATAATGATCAAATCGCGCCAGGCGAGCCAAGATTTTCTGCGTCGCGCACACCTGACACTGGAAATGTGCGGAATTACCTGGTAAATTTAGGTTTTAAGAGGCCATTACCTCTGCTAAGTGAACCGCTCAAATAACATTAGCCAGCAACAATTTATATTTTTCGGAACCTTTACTAATGTTGTAGATATTAGGCGCAGAATAACTGACAATCAATTTATGCAATCAACGTTAGTCAACAACAAATTGCCGCACCTCGTCCGGTAACACCAGTCAACAATTCACACTGTTGGATTTGTATATTACGATCAACGGAGAGTACTTCTTTTATTGCAGTCAACTATTGTTGGCGATTCGACATCTTGACAAATGTAGATTTCAGTACTCGGCTTTATCTTTGTAAAAGCTGTTTTAGTACACCGTACCCACAAGGGGAAAACTACGCCTTCTTTCGGGTAGTTAACTCATTGTTCCAACTTCACAGTGGGTTTGCTTGGCAGTCATACAGTAAAATCTAGGTGGTTGTAACACTTCATAGTCACAAAAGAAGAGCATATTGCCGAAGGAATTTTCTAAGAATTTCTCTACGGAAAGCGGCATCTTTCGTCTGAGCCAATCCCTTGCAGAGTGATATAACCTTACACCAAGTCACTGTATGTCAGGTGATGATATACCTCGACATTTCAGTAACCAACAGTTGACCGCTCATGGTTTGAAATCTTTAAAAAGACTCTAAAGCCGAAACACGTGTCTAGAACTGCCAATAACAGATATTATATCAGGCCTAAAATATGTTATCAAACTATATAATGTTTCGAGCGAGGTCTATAAAAACAATCAAATGTAAGGGTTGTAGTGATATTGATATTTACTTTACTGATATTATTTTGTTGTTTACATTATTTTCATTTCGCCACATTAGGTATTATTGGCTCCTTATTATTATTGTCATTACTTCGTTCTTGTGGTCTTTCTGCAGCAAGTTTCGTTGGGGGCGCTA
Source organism: Parelaphostrongylus tenuis (assembly GCA_019055375.1). NCBI lineage: Eukaryota > Metazoa > Nematoda > Chromadorea > Rhabditida > Metastrongylidae > Parelaphostrongylus > Parelaphostrongylus tenuis. The sequence continues at coordinate 109,369 of JAHQIW010004047.1, read as the reverse complement.
TCTCGAATTTTTAGGGAGCAAAGTTTTTTCTGTAATTTTCACTCGTGAATTTTCGGCTACTCTTTAACAATAATACTGCGGCTCAGATTCATCACATCGTACGGTTTAATGTAATTTATCGTAGTGCTCTGACCAATCAACAATCAGGGGACTTGACAGTTTTCTGATTTTGCAATATTGTGATAAGTATCGGCTGAATCAAAACATCTGCCTCAAAACACGTCACAGTTCAGTTTCAATTTATAGTGGCAGTCGCGGTGTAAAATTGCGATGCAAACGGACCCTATGCCAACATTCGAACCGCTCTGTCCATTACTCTTTGCCACATCATTCTCGACCAACTGGCCATAATGGTGTTAGTGGTCTTAATACATTTTCTTTCTAATTTAAAAATGTTGCACAAAAAGGAGAGCTGTTTGAAGCGTAAGAGTTCCTGAAATCGTCGTGTAGTTTGCAACAGGCGTTATATCCGTCATGGCAGGGTTTGAACACATCATATTCCTCCCGCCCCAGCCCCCGCCCGCATTTGCCTTTACTGTACAAATTCCCGTCACCGTGTCGCTAGCGATAATGCACTTCCGTTCCATATCCTTCACTACAAGAATTTATATAAGTCCTAGAAAGAGAACTCTTTCTATTGTGGCAAAAAAAGCTAAAACAAACTAAGAGCACTTGTGAGCATTGATTTTTTTTTACTTTTCCATAATTCTTTGTGAAACGTCACTTCACACATCAAATGCTATCTTGCTTTTCAGGAAAAGTAATCTCAAAGAGACTGGATAGAAAAATCCGTCGTCGAGAAAAAACATCAGAAAAAATTTTATTGTAGTGTTATTGTGGTAGTCTTTCTTATATTTCAGGACAATTTGATCAATATCTTTTCAAACATTACAAACACACTTTTCCTGTTAATGAGTGTCACGCTTTTTGATTAGTGGAGACCTACCCATTATCATTGAGCCGGAGCCAACAGACATGCATTCTAGTGGTTCGTAGGTGATGTTAACAGTAAGTTGATCCAAAATGGCCAAGATCACAGCATCAGGTAGGAGTGCACTACGACCTTGGCGTTCGAAAACATCAAATACCTGAAATGCAATTCTTCCTCATTAGTTTGAAGAGATTACTAACAAGTGTTTTCATTCAAATCATGCCAGCAAGTCATATTAGCATTAATGGCTGTCAATTGAGGAAAGATTGAAGCCATTTTGCACGCCTTTCCACAATAATGAAAAAAGAAAAAACATATAAGATTCAAGAGCTGCTGACTTACTGTTTGCATTACAAGTCGTTGTACAAATGCCCGAGCTCCTCCCTTGTCCCTTGCAATACGAGGTACCTGAGCAGAAACAGTCTCCGTAAACCATCGCCACAGGAAAAGAGAACCCACTGACGGTGAAGGTCCTAGTGCTTGCTGCAACGAGATGCATATTTTTTAGTGATTAATTGAATATTAAATAATTATATAGCATGGTTTTTGAATCTATTGCTCAATCTAAGTAGAATTTGAAATCCTTTCATGTGGGGCCTCATATCACGACAGCTTTTGAGTAGCGGTAAAGTTTCTAATTAGTGTTTAGGGCTTTGTAATTAAGGACATTCATAGTAATAACAATTCTTCGTTTATTACACTGTCCTGCAGGCATGATTCCACATCCCAACAATGTCGAATTCAAAGCTAGCAGCGAAATCATGAAGGCATCGGTGGGAAACCTTGGCATCTTCATTTTTGGCTCCTAAATATCTAGCAGGCCTTACAGATATTATTGAAAACAAATTCTACACCTTTTTCATCACATAGTTCACAGCACAACAACTAACTTAGTACTCAGCATTTATTTTGAATGACATCGGAGCGCCAGTATTTTGGCTTATCCATGCGCTCTAAGAGTTTCCAACCCTACCAAATTGAAGGAAAGTCCTTCGAAACAAGTATTGTGACGGATTTTGCTATTCCGAAGAAGACGGGATTTATTAGTGATGTGAACTGTATGTCAAATTCTGAACGACAGCAGGGTATGGTGAAAGACTCAACAAGGAAGAAATTTCAGTGATTGCACCAATTCATAAAGTAGCATGACTCAAGTTCTGCTCCCGCCTTCTCATTTCCGATGCTATGATATAAAGTTCCGACTTCTAAAAAATATATGGAATCGAGAAAGCGTCGACGTTGCAGGTGCATTTTTGTGAGAAAATCTATAAAAGAAGATCGATTGACATAAGCAAAACAATTTTGATGCGATATGCTTTCGCAATGCTGGGAGACCTCATCACCCATTCTGTATCTCTAATAATCGTCTTTGCTGACTGGAGGACAGCTGATAGCAAAGCAGAACTACAGTATCTAATTGAACAACTCAGCAACAAGCAGCGAATGAAATGGCACCATAAATCCATCAGTACAAGAGAGGAGAAGGGAAGTGGACGTAAGAAAATCATTACTTGATTAATCATGTCTTGTTGTGGGGCACATGAATGCTATACTTTATAGGACTGGAAATGAATCTCGGTGAGAAAATGAAATGAATGCTTTGAAAAACTTCACTGACGTGACACTGAGCACTCCCATTTTTGAACGTTCAACTTTCTCGTCAAAGTGGGCGTAATGGAGCACCGCCGATTTTTCACATTTTCCCCACGAGTGTAATGTAAACAAAATGAAAAATGCAGGTGTGCGTTTCCTGTAGTGAAGAGTTATTCATTCGTGTAACGCTTGTGAACTTCATTGAATTGTCTCATTTACCCTACCTTTCAAAATTGATCGCTCACAAAATTTGAAATACTGTTTTTCATGACCAGTGATCAGCTCGACTAATTGATTTTGTATCTTTAACTCTCGAGTAATGCGAAAATAAACTAAGTGCTACACATTTAGCGATCTCCTAATCGTCAGGCAGTAGTAATTTTCTTATTGCGTGTACGGGCCATGGTGATACCATTTAAGCCGATTTACCTGCGGTACCGTAAACCTAGATTTTCATGTAATCGAGAATCTTTTGAAACGGTGCATTTAGGCTAAAACTGTAGCTTTTTATACAAAACATCACATCACAAAAGTCGGCTACCCTCATTTTGTTGTTTATGCTTCTCAAATGATTGAAGTGGCGATGGCCATTTATTTTTACAAAAACGAATCTCTGATTAGTTAGTTGAAAAACCTATCCGTCAGTTTGCGGAAATACTTTGAAGTGATGATTTGGGAATATTATACTCTGGAAGACCCTCGCTCCAGGCTCTGCAGTAGAGAGCTCTAACAAAAGTTTTTCAGTATCTATGTGCATGACATTTCACTTGTTCTCAAAAAATGAAAACTTTATCTTGATTCCAACACGATTACGAGAATCATCTCAATCGGAACTCAATAAGTTTGTTTTGTCTGTTCCGTGAATGACGAATCGAAAGCATCTTCAGTATTGTAGAATCATCAAAACAGTTAGAACTTTTTTATGAACGCCGTTTGAAACAGAGCGAGCAATTCCGTGTTGTACACTTCCGCGTTGTTTTACTTTTAATTCTGAGCAATGAAGAGTTTCGATTCAGCATTCCTTTTTCAGTTTGAGTACATCACTGTACTGAGCGCCGAATCTCAACTACACTGAAAACAGATTTGTTTCACAACGTTATTTCATGCTGATCAGGTACAATAGGCGTGTGATCATTCCAGCTTAGATGGAGTCTAATATGAAAGGCAACGCTAGGACACTAATTTATTTATGCAGTACTTCGTACTAGTCTATTTTTTCAACGTGACCGTTATGAAGACTAATATCGCAAGGAGAATGGTTACGTAGACACTTATATCATTGTGGCTTTGATAGATGCGACCTGTCGAGATGACGCTCATCAATAGTAAAATAGGCCATGCTATGGGGGTGGAGGCTCAGTGGTTTTATTGTGTGATCCCTGGTTTTCTTGGGATGTGACCCGATAGATAGCCAAAGATGGTTGGACTGTACTTAGCGGCGGACTGACTTTTGTGCTGTCCAAAGTTGGACTTCCGGATTGCTACACCTTTCACTTTGAAGTTGGGAATAGCATTTTCGGATTGCGCGGGCTGAACTTTAGAGTATCTGATGGATTGATCTGCTGCCAACTTGAGTCTTGTAACGGACAAGAGCACATAGTTCAAATCCTTTATGCAAGTTATAGCAAACAACTTGATAGCACCAAGCAACCTTTTGATACGGGATCATAATCGTGAGGTCACTAATGATTATGTATGAGCTGAATACCTTAACCGCGGTGGTAGGCCGAGCATAGCCTGAGTTCTCTCCGCCACGAAAGTGATAAGTTCCGCTCACAGTCCTGTTAAGTTCATTTGACTGTTAAAAGAACGCAACATTACGATAACGTTTAGATACACGACAACGAGATTGTATGAAGAGAGCAATTATGGATCGATAATGAATTGAGGTGAGGTGGTCCAAGTGAAGGTCAAACGGACAGTTCGGATGATGTACGGCGATTGAACTGACTGTTGAGGTTGGAGGCAGCTGGGTGGCACCCTCGCCACTTTGTTATGACGAAAGATCATTGATGGACCATCTCCTCTCTAAGGTCATGGGCCATCTGCGTTGCCTAAATTATCATGCACTTTCGGAAAAGATAGCAAAGCTCCCATAGGAGGTTTGCTATACATGCCAACCTTAAACAGAATTCGGAAAAGTGTCTGTTTATAAGAAATATTTCAACAAAAAACATCGGTGGGCTTCAATTGGCGATTTCAGGCACTCAATCACGGTAGTGTTGTGATACACATTAAACCGATTATTAGCACCTCAGCATTTTCACCATTAGATAAGAAAAAAGTTGTTCATCAGTTTGAAGAATCACTGATCAAGAGACTTGCGTGTATTTTCTGAAGAGCTCTCATTCAAAAGTCCACAGGTGAGTAATAGAAACTTTTTTTGCGGAAGGCGTTTACGTATCCATGTGAGTGATATTGCTCTTATAGTAGAGAACAGTAAAGATATCTCTCAAATAAAGTGATAATTTTTCTAGACACGAATTACAAATCGAAAGTAGATTGAGCGTCGTCAAATCATCGGCTCTTTTATGGGAAAATTATGAACGCAAAATCTAGCTGAACAAACAGTTCTGTATCGCTTCGGATGAATTTCTAAGTGACAGCCAGTTTCAACGTAATATTCCTCTATCAATTTCAAAAAGATACTAGGGCTAGTAAAAGAATTTCAGCCGATAGGAAAGGAACACCACAGTTTTTTCGTCCATCATTCTATGCAATAGTTGTTGACGTTGAATGCTGAATGACTCAAATTGAAGGACACAATGTTGCATCTTAGCAACAAAAAAAAAACATAGCGACCATTGCACCATAACCGGGTGATCAGCGACTTTCATTTTGCTGTATCATGAAAATCAGCCTCAATTCAACCTCAGTGTGCCTAGTGAAGTTTTTCTCTGACTATAGTAATAGCAAAAACTTGTTCTAAAAATCAGTTGAGAATGTAATAAGTTAGGTGGAACATCTTGAAAGCCCACGGAATTTCTCAGACTGTTGTCTACTAATCAACTGTGAGATGCTGAAAGCATTCCGTCTAAACTATGAACAGATTATCCTTAATTTTGCCATACGCGATTTAGAATGAAATAGAAAAGAATTAGAAGAAATTGTACGCTATATTTCATTCGCTCTTGATCAAGCATCAGACAGGCATAATGAATGGCGGCCGACATCGACATCGTTGGTAGAAAAGTTATTACTCGAGTAAATTTCACGAAATTGTTTTGCTGCCCAATGTTTACTCTAACGACGGTATACGATGAACCTCGGAAAGGCGTAGCGGCGGCTAGAGTCCTGACACGAAATACTAGGTTTCAAGTTTTAGTCGCATATGAGAACTCTTGTGCAATGAATATGTTCTCCTGCTGCAATTGCGTCTACTCACATCGGAAAGTCAATATGATCAAGGACCAGGCTTCAGGGTCAAGCTGGAAGAGGTGAGTGTAGCTAAGAAGCATTCAAGAGAGTGGTCGATGTAGCGGAGAGGACTACAGACGCGTACCGCCGTATCTACTCTCTCGACTCCGCAATTCTTATTCCGTTAACTTATGCGTCAGAAACTTCGTTAAGCAGGCATGATGGAAGATCCTTCAGCTTTATTATACGCTAAATTTCAAAACAAGACTTTGATTTTTTACATGCACCAACAAATTTTTTTGTGTGTATTCGAGGTTTGTGTCGCAATAAAGTAGCAGAACAGACGAAATTGTGTGCAGTAGGAGGCAGAGTGTTACATCAGCATTAAAGTTGTACCCTAGACTGTGTCGTCATTGTGGAATATTGTGCGTTTGTTATTTCTGTTCTTCCGACACATCAAGTAAAACAATCGACTGCCTTACATACCATCTGACTGCTGGTTCAACCGTTCGAATTTATTCCTCCGGGGTCGAAGTATTGGTACCAGCCTTGCCTGCAACAGGCCTACTTCTACCATTTCTCTAGAAAGCTTCTCTCACGGCTAACCCAGAATTTCAGGTAAAATGCCCTGATCAGTATCCAGCGATATACGTGACGACATGGAAATCTTGAAGAAGCAGGCCGGATCGACATGCAAGAACTTGAAGACCTTCCTAGGTATTGTATGCAAAGAAACGACCCAATGCAAGAATTGCTGGGATCCTCATATCATGGCAAACATGCGAAGTCGAATCATGTAGATAGCGAAATTTGCCAAAAGTCGTCAAATTAAGAAAAGCGTTCCCCTGAATTACAGGAGAAGTTTGCTTCATAAGTTTTTCAAGTCCTTGCCTTCCCTATCGTGTAGTTGTACGGGAACCAGCTTTACCTGATGATCAATTTCCATAATTTATTAATCTTGAGTCCTTGTATGCTATACGGAGACATATGAAGATCGAGCCCTTACGCTGGACAAGAACGTTCCATAAGAGTGTTAGCAATCATTCGAAAGCTAGAACCTTTGACTACTGCGCTACGTGGCCGCATCCCGAAAAAGTCTTTTTATAACGCCGTAACATTCAAAATGAAATTACGTTTACATCAGCAGCTTTTTTTTTCGCTATTACTTCGCTTCGGAAGCACAAAAAGCACGTGAACGTGTGGAGGAGATCTTGTAATATCAGAGTCATACGTCGTATTTGGAGTTTCTTTCAAAGTGGAGAAAAAATTCTAAATTGAAAAAAAGAAAAGGATAGTCTGGGAACTAATCCATATTTTGAGCCTTTTTCAGGTTAGTGCCACTTTTTCGATCGATTGCCCTTCTTGAATATGGTGGCTGACGTTTTGGCGCGGTCGCTTTACTAGAGTATGAAGGGTATTATTGTAAAACATCATTCATATAATCACGTATATTATTATGGAAAAACACGTTGGAATTCTATGGCATCAGTAAGCGACATTATTCAAGAAAAGCCAGTCACCGTGTTGTCTAGTCTAGGTACTGCCTATGTTTCTCTGCACAAGGTGTCCTATGAACACCCCTCCCTCATGTCACTACGTCAAATCGAACAAGGGTATCACCTGGTACCAGATTAGAAAAAAAATCTGAGAGAAGGTGATAAGGCGCCATGTGGTCGGTTAGACTAAGCCACTCTCCCTTTTTGATCATTTGTGAATTTCTAGAATTTATCCAGAAAACTTCGAGGGTTTTTGGGGCCGATGTTTTCGATTCGTCTTCTCGGAATTTGACTACTACTACCTCGAAGTCGCCATCGTTGTGCCTTTGTATCCTTGTGTACTTAGAGGTTTCCTTGAATCTTTAGTCGACTTTCCGCCTACGTGTTCTTTAATGAGGTGATAAAGTGGTCGGCTTGTTTCGTAAAGGTAATCGTCACCACATGTCTTACAAGAAATAAGGTAGCACTCATGCTCATGCAGTCGTCATCTCTACCGTCGGAACATATCACGCAACCCTTTCTATTACATTACCTCTATCACCAGTCGTCCCGTTGATCGTCGAGTGACTCGAGCGGGTACCAGCAACTCTTCCATTTTTCCCTATCGCGTGCAAGAGTAGCCCAGTGGGTCCTCCTCGCTCTAGGGATTCGCTGAGCATCATATCTTTCTTCTATCGTTTTCGTGAAGAAATCGGACCAAAGGGTCAGGGGTCTCCCTTTAGAGTGCTTGACGTCCCGAGGAATCCACTCGGTAACGGCTTCGTCCATCGGTTGTCGTTGAAACGCATCACGTATCCGGCCCACCTTATTTTCGATATCCTGTTGTGTAGAACGGCGTCTCTGATTTTCGATCGTTGACGTAGATCGGAACTTCGGATCCTTTTTCTTATTTGCGAGATAAGGGATACTCCTGCCATCGTCCTTTCCACTGCGCGTTCGATAACGCCTAGTGATTTTTCATCCTGCTTACGTAGCGACCAGGTTTCTGCTGCATACGTTAGGGCAGGGATAATTGTCGAGTCGAAAAGGTGGGCACGGAGGCGGATGTTCTTTGTCCTCTTCACCACATCTTCGATGCTCTTGAACGTTCCCCAAGCCGCTCCTTTCCTCCTGCCCAACTCTGGGGCTAGGTCGTTCATCATGTTGATTTCACGACCTAGATAGACGTAACTGGAGCATTCGGACATTGTCGTTCCTTTGAGCATGAATAGGGCATTCGAAACCCATCCGTTCCTCATGAACATCGTATTCGTCAGATTTAGTTGAAGACCAAACTTTCCACAGGCGTTATCGAAATCGGTCAACATTCGTTCCGCTTGATTGATGTTTGATGTTATGAGAACGATATCATCAGCAAAGCGAAGATGGTTTAATTGTCGACCGTCAATTTTCACTCCCATATCGTCCCTTTCTAATGTTCGCATGACGTTTTGTAGGGTGGCAGTGAATAGTTTTGGCAAAATCGTATCGCCTTGTCGAACCCCTCTTCTTACGTCAGTGGTGATATTGTTGTAGAATGGAGCTATTTTGGTCGTGAAATCTTCATAAAGCTCACGAAGGATCATTATGTACCGAGTAGGGATGCCCTGGTTATCCAGAGCCTCTATAACCGCTTCTATTTCCACTGATATATGAAAATGGAGAAAACTTATCTTGATTAGCTGACGCGAGGTTGGTAAAACAGTTGTAGAAATTCGGCTGACGTTTCGGCGACCCGCCTTCTTCAGAGCCTGGACGTATATAGTATTAGTCTAACTAAAAAAGTCTAAAGTATATAGACTAATACTATATACGTCCAGGCTCTGAAGAAGGCGGGTCGCCGAAACGTCAGCCGAATTTCTACAACTGTTTTACCAACCTCGCGTCAGCTAATCAAGATAAGTTTTCTCCATTTTCATATATCAATTGATTATGCCGAGGTTTATAGAAAGTCGAACTTTTGAATTATTTCCACTGAATCGACGGCTTTCTTCAGATCGATGAAGGTGAGACGGAGTGGTTGTTTGTACTCTCGTGAAACTTCGATGAGTCTTGTAATCGTATGGATGTGGTCTATGGTACTAAATCCTTTTCGGAAACCTGCTTGTTCGCATGGCTGTCCTTCGTCGAGTTTTCTGTCATTCCTCTTTAGGATGACTCGAGTAAAGAGTTTATAGACAACAAACAGCAAGCAGATTGGGCGATGATTGCCTAATCGTGAAGGTCTCCCTTTTTGAACAACAATACGGTCTTGCTGGTTTTCCATTGAATAGGGACCTTGCGTTCTGACAGGTAGCGAGTGAAGAGCCAAGCCACGGTGTTAATGGGAACTGGTGGCAGGTTCGTCAGGTGTTCTAGTCTAATTCTTGTCTGCACCGGGTGTTGTTCTGATTTACACCGACGATATAGCATGTCGGATTTTGGAAGAGAGGACCGGTGGAACGACATGTTCGTCCTCTTTCAATTTATATTACGGTAAGAGGACATAGCTAGCGAAGAGATTCGAGTAATATTGGTGGATGATTTTCTCCATAGCCCTTCTCGAAGCTGTAAGTGTCTCGTCATAGTTTCGTAGTGCAGTCATTTTGGTCTTATGATTGGCGAAGACTCACTGCGCTTTGCGAATGCTCTTCCCAGCTTCTGTCATAGCTGTTGCTCGTCTTTCGTTGAGGTCTTCTATGATAGCATCTTTGCAGCGTTTCGTAAGTTCGGACGTGAGCTTTCGGTTGCCTGCAGCTCGTGCGATTCCTCCTGACGCATCAGCTCGAGTGTCTGTGGAGACAAACGTCTCTTCGTGACCTTAGGACTCTCGGCTTTCATAGCGCTAACGTGAAGATACTCAACGAGTCGATGGTATTCTTTGTCGATGTTACCGACAACGGTATCTTCCCAAGAGCCGACTAATGATTTGAATACATCCCAGTTTATGGTAGTTCTGGGACTTTGTTGTTTGAATTTAGCGGCTTTCTCTCCTCTCCTCGAAAAACGGAACGTTGCGCGAAGGAGGTGATGGTCAGATCCCGTGTAGAACTTAGGAACGACAGCGACGTCGGTCAGGCAAAACCTTCGATTTACTATGACGTGATCTATTTCGTTATGGTATGGCTTGAGTCGTCATGATAAACTCAGATAGCCCCTCACCCTGTTCATTCCATTCTAGTCCGAGAGTCCCCATGTGACGTTCTTCAGACGTTCTTCTAGGTCCAATTTTTGCATTAAAATCTCCGAGAATGACCTTGAAGAATGTATGATCTTCTCAGAAGAATTTTCGAGGTCCATGTAGAACGCTTCGACTTCGTCTTCGTCATAGCTTGATGTTGGTGCTTAAGCAACGAAGATGGTCAAAGCCGGCATAGAACCACATCGTTTCAACCGTAATCGTCCGATACGGGTTGTTAGTTGTTCGGACGGATCAATGCTCACGGTCAAATTCGATTTGACGAGGACGCCTACGCCGCCGACACCTCTGCGATCGCATGTACCAAGGAACAGTTCTTCTCCGGTGTCATAAACAGCGTGAAAAGGATGGCGCCTTCTCGTCTCAGCCAAGCCAATGACGTCGTACCTTCTTCTTGCTTGAATTAGTAGATCTTCTACAGCGGATTCGTGAGCAAGGGTTCTTGCGTTGTAGGTACAGATCGTCATTTTGGTTCGACTCGATCTTGGCAGCCTAGTTCGGCCCTGAGATTTTAGCAGCATCGACTTTGCGATCGGAGCACGCAATAATTCCAGTGCTGAATCGCGAAGAAACGCCCATGTGAAAGACAAATAGTTCCTTTATGCAACGGCGTTAAAACCATGCTTTTCAAAAAACAGCCACGTAGCGCAGTGGCCAAAGATTTAAGCTTTCGAATGATTACTAAAGTGCGGCGGAAGATCGTTGTTCAGCGAGAGAGACCGTTTTTTCACATGTCGCCATTTAGCAGAAAAGATTCGTAACGCATATAGAAAGTGTTTTCTAACTCTTTTTTGTTGTCTACTTTCACTGCTAATAAGTGCCTCTAACACTCATACATAGGAGATTTCTTGCAAACTATCATGTGTGAAGAAAAGCTTTTTAAGTCCGATGCTTAGTGTTAGCATACTAGTGTATGAATAAAAATCGATCGGAGGTGAGATGTACATCAATGAATCTCTGTTCGTTATTATACACACTCGAAAAGAAAAACGAGTTGAGATGTGCAAACATCTGATGTTTGAAAGAATATTGTTGTTGCAGTATGAGTGCTGAAGAGTAACAAGTGAGCTCAAATATGTTTTTTTGCTTGTGTCATTCTTTGGTTAACACAGTAATCGACATGGCATTGCGAATTATTCAACCGCTTAAGGACCAGAGGATCCAGAAGGCGCGTCTGGCCCCACCAATCACGTCTGCGCTTTGATAGATGATCATGATAGTAATTAGGATGATAGTGATAGTGATAGTGATGATAGTGATAGTGATGATAGTGATGATGATCAGAGTGATAATGATAATCGTGACAGTGATCAGTGTGATAGTGGCGGTAGTGATAGTGGCACTGATGATATTGATAGTGATCAGAATGATAGTGATAGTGACAGTGATAGTGGTAATGATAGTGGCAGTGATAATGATGATATGATAATGATAGTGATGGTGACAGTGATAATGGTAGTGACAGTTGTAGTCATAATGGTAGTTATCATTATCATTATTATTATTATCATGTCACCATTATCACTATCATCTTTATCACAGTTGTCATGATAATGATAATGATAACGTTAATGATAATAATGATAATGATGACGATGATAATGATAACCATCATTATCACTATCACTGTCACTATCACTACCACTACCATTGTCACTATCATTATCACTATCCTCAATATCGCTAGCATTATCACTACCCTCACTATCACTATGTTCACTATCACTACCATCACTGCCATATCATCGCTATCACTACTGCCACTATCACTATCATAACTATCACTACCATCACTATCACTATGATCAAAATCACTATCTTTACCATCACTAGCACTGCCATCCCTATCACTATCACGATCATTTATCAAAGGAAAGATGTGATTGGTGGGGGCGCGGCCAGGAGATGGAGCCAAACACGCCTTCTGGGTCCTCCGATCCTTAACCGGTGAAAGAGAATGCGAAATGTGTAATGTGGGGCGGGGGTCACTGACGAGGAGGCCGAAAGCTCCGAAACACCGGTGTATGGCCCTGGCGTACAACCTCGTTTAGGCTAAAAACATTCTTTTTTGGAATTGATTTGAATGTTTATCACGAGGTTTTAAAAACAGTCGATTATATGGATTAATTTTGGTCTACCAGCCGAAATCCATCGACTGAACAGTGGTGATGGACCAGTGTCATTGTACACTATTTCATCACCAAATACGCCTCCCTCCTTGCTTCAATGCGGGCTCACTGTGGGGCGGGGGTCACTGACGAGGAAGCCGAAACCTCCGAAACACCGGTGTATGGCCCTGGCGTACCAACCTCGTTTAGGCTAAAAAAATTCCTTTTTTTTGGAATTAATTTGAATGTTATCACGAGGTTTCAAAAACGGTCGATTATATGGGTTAAAGAGAACTCTGAGATGATTTAGATCTTATCGAGAAAAATATCCGAAAATACTCGTGAATTAATACGAAAATTGACTAAAATAATGAAGATTACGCGTCAATCTTCAGCTAATGTCTTCGATTCTACCAAGACTGCGATCAGATCCAGAATACGCTGAGACGATAACGCTGCCGACGCGCACGCGAATTGTCGCAGAACTGGACGACACTCACGCAATGACTATGCATCTTTTGGAACCGACATTCAAAAGTATATGGAGCAAAATTTTCACAATGAAATCGTACAAGTATTTTGTGATCCGCTCCTAATTTTGCTTAGACTGCCTCAATGAATTATTATCAATATTTCATTTCATGATGATAACAGTCTTCACTACTCTCGCCTCACATCCAGTATTGAACAGACTGTGGAAAATACGAACTACATAAACAGCTAGAGATCGACGCCCAGAAATTCTATGTTGTTGCCGCATCATTTGACGTAGTACACTCTCTATATGGATATCAAAACATGCGGTCATAACTACTTGTCAAACAAATGGCTTCACAGCTACGTCTGTTTTTCTCTTTATAACCCAGTCTCTCAATTGACTCCTTTGGTAGAATGATTGTTTTTTTTTCTATATGCCCTCTTAACTTTCGGTCCATCCTCGCACACATTCAAAACATCTCGATTGTGGTTATAGAAGAAGAAGAAGAGGAAAAAAAAAGAAATTGCGTTATTCGGTCATGTCTCTGTAAGCATTTCGTAGTCGGTATTGTGATGTCGATAAATCGACCATCACATCTATATACGAACGATATGAAATTAGCTTCAACCACTATATAGCTTCATAAGTTAGAAAATCAGTGTATAAAGAATATATATATATATATATATATATATAAGATGTAATATAACTGTAGCAAGGAATGTTGATTTATGACCGGGAATTCACAACATGTCAGGTGTAATCATATAGACCATTGATGCAAGATGCATGACTCTGGCTGCTTACACTCCTCGAACCAAGCTGACAGATTCGCAATAGTATAGTCAATTATCAAAGCTCAACTGGGCATAGTTTGAGCCCTTTTGTCAAATTAAAATTGGAAGCCATGGAGAATGTAAGCAAATTCGAGAGTGAACCAGATTCGAATCCATCAATCCCAGGCCAGCAGAGAATTAATGATAGCCAACGTCGTCTCGGGAACAGTATGAAAAGGGTAAGACCATTGGAAATAACTTCATCATCCCATCGTCATGTCTGCGGAACTCCTCGCCAGCCAGCACTATAAGGAACCCCCACAGCCCAGACCTCCAAGATACGAGATGTCCCAGAGGCTGAGACAATCCCAAGGAGTCCTGGGATCTTGGGAGTCACCACGAGAATACCTAGAAGACCAGAACGACGATGTTTTATGATCTCTTGTGTCTTAGTTTACTGTTTCTACTTATTAATGATTTGCTTTTTTATGTTTATCGATCGTCTTCCTCACTAGTTTGTGTTTATATTGCATGATGTTGTAAGTTCGTTATTAATAATTAATATTAATAATGTTGCTATTTAAATGAAGCTTTAATCACTCAAATTTGAGGTAATCACTGGGTAACTAGTTCAAAACACGAATCCACTGAACCGCCGCTACAAAATCGCAGTGCATTGGCCGGGAATCGAACCCGGGTCGCCCGCGTGGCAGGCGAGCATTCTACCACTGAACCACCAATGCTCAGTGTTGCAGTCATTTCAAACGAAGACCAAACTGGGACCTTGCCTACGCGCACATTATCGCTACTACAATGTAATAATTGAACTACAGCCAGAAATCTGCAATGCAAGGTTGCGGAAGAATGCACCTGTTTTTCAGCGGTTCGGGCTAACTGCAGATGCAATGAACTAAACATTTCCTGATTCTTCCGCAACTCCCCGCACAAATTACCTATCATCATGCCATCGACAACATTCCAACAAACGAAGACTGGCGGAGTATAAGCAATAATCCCAAGAATGACGATCGCCGAAATCATCCTTAGTATCCAAGACGATCTGACTATGGAAGTGTTTGTCGATAGTGTTAAGTGTCATGTCGGCAAGACAAGCATACAAGGATGTCATAAATGCGCAAAGGAGCCGTAGCACACATAACCTGCACATCAGCAACTACCACTCAAGCTGAAATAGTGTGCCATTAGCGACACTGACAGTGCCATGTGAACGAGAAGGTAAACATTCGAGACTTTATTTCAGCTTCAGTCAAGCTCGTGTCCAAGAGTAATGTACGGCTACATGCAGCACCATAATCACAAGGTTCGAGGTTGTAGGTTCTTGAAATTTACCGATACGGCTAGCTTAATGTCCAATAAATGGCTACATGGAGACACCAAAACTGAAATGAAGATACAATGGCCACATTTGTGGCATATTGTTGATGTATTATCACAATTGTATAAGACGGTAACCATAGCAGTACTCGGCTTGTTGATATTGATGGCAGTGACGTATAGCTTTGGAGGACGCATAATTGCGTTCACATGACGTTTGAGTAGCTAGACTTATTATAGCTCCTTTCTGGCTATTGTATCATGTGCTCAATTATTGCCGCAAACAACTCACGCATGACAAGGGAACTAAACTCCTCTAATACATTTCAATTTTTTCGGCATTCACAACGCGCTGTTACAGAAAACGATTGTCTCGCGATATCCTTTATATATCATAGAGACTGTGAAGAAAATGATTCAATTAAGAATCAAGGAGAAGCTCTTGCCGTCAATTACCCTTGAAGAATGCAACGTGTGTTCTTCAATTTTAGCTTAGTTTAAGATGATTTAATCCATATCTGGTCTTTACAAAGACTCGTGGAAGCCTAGCGTTTTAATAAATTAGTGTTACTTTCCTCTTAGACATGTTTGATTACCGACCCCAGAGGAGGGGAAGGCTTCGTGAGCCTTGAGGCAGAATCGAACCATCGACCCACGTGTAAGTCTCACGGGCCTCCAACTACCGTGCCACAAACGCACATCAGTTACTGGACAAAAATTATATGATTGAAACACAATGAAAAATGCTAATTTCTCGACAGCTGATAATTTTTGATAATCAAATCCACGAAAATAGAAAATGACTCCAACATCTCAGATCTTTGAGGTACATGGTAGCAGCATAAAAACGATTTAGTGTGAAGCACCTAATGTCACAGAATTTTCTTCATTGTGCGGATCCCACTACTTCAAGCATTCAATTCGTTTATTCGTCTTTTTCTAAAACGTCGTCGAATAATGGCTCAACAAGTCTCCTAGCAACCTCGCGGATAGCCTCATTCTGGTGTTCCATAGTTCGTTGTTGATGACTTCGGAGAGGGCTGGGGGATGGAGCTCGGCTCCTCGCGCACCGCTACAAGTATCACAACTACTCGGCCGCGGCCCTTCCTTTCACCAATAAAACACAAAATATATTTTACGGACATAAGAATTTCGGGTTCTTTCTGATCAGGAGGGAACAAATGAAAAACCGATCTCATTTGCTGGAGCGTAGCTTTTCATAGGAGTGTTAGTAACCATACAAAAGCTGAGACTTTCGACTACAGTCCCACGTCGCCGATCTTTCCAAACACTCTTTTATAACGCTGTAGCATCTAGATCAAGAATTATTTTTTATACTCTCATTTCGCCTTCTTTTTATCAGGCGTATAATTCGCTGGAAGGCGAAAAGCATGATAATTTGTAGAGAAATCTTCGTACTATCATAGTCAATCGTTTTATCTAGAGTTCCATTCAGAGCTGAAAAAAATCCTAATTGAATAACGGTATATCGATCGTCCCGCCTAGCCCCATCCCTGCTACGGCTCTCAGCTTGTGGAATAGCCGGTAAACAACGTCGCCAAAAATGTTAAACTCGATATTTTCTCCAAGCACATCGCTAAAATCAGGAAACATTAAGCTATAAGATGATTACTAATAGTTTAAAAAAGGAGCTCTGTCTGGCGCGGTTTAGAGCGAAAATCAAAAGACCAGAGGAGATCAAAAGAGCTTTTGAGAAGCAAACACATTCTTGAGTTTTTCGAAGCTTGTGCTATAGTCTGAGTTCTAGCACTCTAAAGAAGAAGTTTTGTCCGGCGCAATATAAGCGGCATAAGGAAAAAAAACACGTGTGTTTATGGAACATGATTTTTTTGAATGTTACAGCGTTATAAAGGAGTGTTCTGAAAAACCGGTGAAGTGGACCTGTAGCCTTACGTCTCAGATTTCAAATGGTTACTAACACTCCTATTAGAATTTCTTCTCCAAAGAATGAGATCGGTTTTTCATTTGTTTCCTCCTAATGATAAAGAACCAATCTTTTCTTAAATCGTATTGAGTTATTACTATTATTCTCATTCAGTGACAGAGTGGTGTACACAGTCTGGCTTATGGACGCTTATAGAGCATGCTCATAGCTTAAATAAGATCTTTCATAAAGAGCAAAAACATGAATTGGCTAACACTGCCGCAAGCGCCGATCAAGTGATTCGCCGACTTTTTACCAGCCGTCAGTAGATTTCCATTCATACTGTGTGGGCAGTCGTGAACTGAAATCACTTCACCTTATTCTCGGTCATTTACTTTTTTTTTGCGGAAGTTCTTGATTTCTTTTTTATATTCAAAAAACAAAATGCTAATTCATCTCTCACGCTCCTACCGCTCTTTAGCATTACATCGATGCACCTTAGCTCTTTTACCTCGAAGAATGTTAAGGAGAATAGACTCGTCCAGCATTCATAAAGAAAAATAAAATTCTCAAGCAGTGATCGGACCCATAAGTAAAAAATCCGAGGACTACCGCTGATAATGGAAGCGACGAAACGATTAGAATGCAGAGTGCTGGGATTGGTGTAGTAAATTGTGAAGACGAGTGGTGCAAAAATAAAATAGATTATAGGGTCCACCGGTGGAAAGCCACCGATTACGTGACAGAGTAATGCGACTAATCCACGTCTTCATTTGATGCAACAAGGATATCATGTACGTACAACTGAACGAGTACTAGTCTAAGGAATATCACTGTATTCAACGTTTGGGAGATCACCTTCGGAGGAGTATAGAATAGTGTCCAACAGCCTTCCAGAAAAGCCCTTTCGAGGCGGCAGTTGAAACGGCCGAGCGCAGCGTCAATCGACAGGCGCGCGATTTCCGTTATTTCTTCAGATGTTTTCTCTCCGTTCCGGAAAACTTTCTAGATTTTTTGCATCAGAATTCTAGAAAACACTCTTCAAGTTCTATGAGTACAGACTTTTCCTTTGTTTCACATTTGCAGACAAATCCGTTCTACTTTTGCTTCCAAAACGCAGTAAGAATAGATTTGTATGAACAAAACACATTGTTGAAATCGCCAAAATCGTCCAAGGGAAAAAGTCTCTCGCGAGAATCGCCTCCAGAAAAGCCGAGACCTCAAAGGAGGCTTACAAGATTTCACGATAGAAGCGGTCCACTTCACAAGAGAATCAAATCAACTTCCTACGCGTGTCATGTTTTCCGCATGTCAGGACTACGTTAATCAAAAATGTCTTTTTTCTGAAGAAAGAGCTTTTTCGTTCATTATGTGCTGATAGTTATGTAGTAGAGTGGGAGACAGATTGTAGCAAGTCCGTAGCCGAAGTGACACCAAGCGTAGTCTCAACGAGCAGCCATGCAGAGTCAGGCGTCGGACGTCATGTAATAGTAGGTGGTCTACGTAAAGGTCCATATCAACCAATACTAGTCCTCTTCACCGATAGTAATTTGGTAATTTGAGGGATGATAAAGGGATACCAATACCAAGAGAACGATTACGAACAGGCAAAGCCTATAGCCAATAAGCATAACAAAAAATCCGTTGCTTTCAACGATTCTTTTTAGGCAAAGATCATTGCATTAACTGGTATTTCATTTTCCATTTGATGACTAATTCTAAATGGGAGCCTACTGAAGATGTGCAAATATGAAGTGAATTCCTTCGAAATTTATATTCACAAATCTTCATCAAGACTAAAATTTGCGGATTCAGATTATATTACAGTTCACTGAATGATCTCGCTGACCACGATGGTTGTGACTGCATAACTTAATACCTTGTATTATACGAGTTCTCAAGGAAAATAATTCGTTTCAATTCACTCAGAAACATCTTATTTTGCACATAAACATGATAAAATAATTATGAATCATTTCTCCAACGTAATAACGCCAAACATTTAGTTTCAACGAGATTAACTTAGGACTTGTGGATTGTATACGACTCAATTCGCTATCAATGTAATATAAACAATGACCTAACACGCTGTTTCGGAGAAAATCACTTATGTGAATATAAAACGTTGCCTATAGAGTCAACTAACCACTAAACCTGAACATGGCATGCAAGAGAACTACAGTTGTGTTTACTGTAACAAGAAAGCACACTCTGTACACTCTTCCAATTCTGGTAAGACTGTCGCGCGACGAGCAATTGTTCTTCCTCTCGGACGCCATGCTGCACGTTGTTGTAAAGTGGAACCCTCACAGTTCGAGGTTTGTCGAGTTACGAGGTTGGCATGCGTGACGAACTGCTTGACAATTAAACCCTAAATCTGAGTGCTCCGCCGTGGATCAACGTAGGGCATAGAAACAATACAGCCGGTTCTCTACGTTCCCTCGCTGAAATTGAACGTCGCCTGGCCGTGCAAACAATTATTGAGTGCATCAGTAGTTCGTCACGCAGACCGACTTCGCAACTCGACAACCTTGCACGGTGAGGGCCCAGACGGCACTTGGATAACGACGTGCAGCATGAAGTATGTCAGTACATCCAAAAGGAAGAATCGCTCGCCTGCGCGATACTACCACCAATAGAAATGTGAAAATTGTGGCCTCTCGTTAAAAGGACCAGCGAATCATTTACAACACGATCAAAAGTTTAATGTAATATCAACAACTCAACAATTATTTTTGTAACAAAAACAGCAACAAGAGGCCGGTGACCAACAATTGACTCTCATTTCCTCAGGTGATCTTTTCCCCGTCTTGGGACGTTTTCTAATGAATCCGCTGCTTTCCTCTTTCGCTTGAGATTTTCTTTGTTTCCTAACTTTTCCGCCTGAATTTGATCATTGCGTGATCGCTAACCCAACCCAATAGTACGCTCACCTTTCTTTTGTAATAATCTACAATATTCTGATGTACAACATTCTTGAAGTAATTCGATATCGGATCCTTAGACATAAGCAGAGCCTCTCGAGTTCATTTGGTATTTCAATCTCATATAATGCTCCATTAGAGAGATTGAATCTAGTCACACCTGCACTGAAAATACTAGAATGGCGAATTACTGGTAAAATAGGGGAAAAAAAGGCAGTCTACTGATAGATCGCCAAAATGACAACGTTGTATCAACAAGTAGGTGTGAACCTTTGGGCAACTTTCTTCCTGCAATCATTCAACACTCATTACACAGCAGCATGTACTATACCAACTGTAGCATCTTAATCCTCACAAATAAGGTGACTATAAGCCTCATCCTCCAAACTTCATGCCAAGCATCATGTCACGCAATACTGCTTTGCGCTACTGCTCACTTCAAATTAGGACTGTGTTTTTGACATAATCTTCTCTTTAGGACGAGTGTGCAAATTTCCATAACATTTTTCAAACGATAAAGGATAAAAATCTCAACGTGAGTCAGCCCGTGTGCGACGCGTTATGCACTCGTCATCATCTAGCATCGTTTGAGATGACTGTGTGCTCATCTGGCCTATGTAATGACTCTTGTGATCTGCCGATGTACAAAAGTCAGTGCTGTTTCCTCCCAGACAAGTCTAGGATCAACTCACCGTTCCCGGAGAGACAGAAGGCTTGATGAGTCTTCAGCGCGGGATCGAACTGTCGATCATTGCTTGATCGATCATGTGTTTCGTAGGAGCAACCTCTAATCACTGCGCCATACGCGCTCTATGTTCTTTGGGGAGTGCTTATGAAACCGACTCAACAACAAAATAGCCTTTATCATGCGTTAGGTCACACTAAACCAAGCGAGGAATTTATAGATTGCATTAATACTGATGTATGAGGTAAAACCCGTTTCAAATGTGCTGGTGCCGTTGAGGAAAATAATTCACAGTAATGATTTTGCTCCTTGAGTGGTGCATTTTGATTGATGATAACCAGATACGTCTTTCTTTGCGAACCACTTCACAAGTGTTAATTTATCATACTTCCACTCTCCTACGATATCTTCATCATACGACTCAACACAAATCTAGGGCCCAAACACAAATAGAGAAACATGAATTTTCAAGTTACCCTGCTCACACCAACCAAGCTATTACCCATTAAAGCTACGTCCATTATTGTCTGAGATGATTGATACTGCTTACAGATTGCAGATGTTCATCAAGAATATGTAAAGTTGGCCCAGCAGCAGCGACAACGAATAACGTCTTATCCTGGAATGCTACAAGCATTCCGACGATAGGTGTAAACAAAGACATAAAATGTCATGTATCTTAGTCAGTTCATATAGATACATAATATTATTGGATTTAAGAAGTGTGAAGAATGAATAAGGATCATAAAACTGAGAGAAACGCTGTTACAAGCATTATAAATTTGAAATCTTTTGAATGATATAAGTGATATTTTTCATAACAATAGATTGTGAAAACATTTCTTCATGAAAAAATGAAAGGATGTAATATACAACAGCATTTTTACCGCGGTATTTTCCACAGAGTGCGTATGAATCTTCCCTGCTAAAAAATTCACGGAGATAATAACAATCCAAAAATGAAAATACCAACCTGAGTTCAAAGCAAAAAAGAGCGCAACACGTGTTTCACAACAACAAACGGTGCGAAAAAAATCCGAGATAGAAAACCGTGGAGAAAAAAGAAAAAAAAAATCACCTGTTCGAAGGCAAGAATACGTCGCACAGGTAGTTCATCTAGTTTCTCCGACCGAGTGACCACCTTACCGCATTCCAGTTCCCATTCAATAACGATGCTATCTCCACCTAAAAACCGAATGCGCTGTATTTAAATTACAGCTAGTCAAATATGGTATAAAATAATGATGGCTAACCAGAAGAGAATAGACGATTTCCCAACAAAGCCAAAGAACTAACATATGCGGAGTGTCCAAGGCAATATGACTGTATTACGTATGTCTGAATAAAAAACAATTTTTTTGTGTAGTACAGTTTGAAGCCTTGATTTTCTTTATGAATCGAAAACAATGTCTGTGAAAATGTTGGAAGGAATTTTCGAGGCTGATGTGTCAGTGGCATACATACTTTCGGCGGTATCGCCTGCTTCATCAGTGCTACACGCTCCACACTGAATTCCGGGTTTGTAGCGAGATTCAAGAACGTTGAATGGAATGGATGTCTACATGTTCACTACCAGCCGTTATCCATCGACTGAAAAAACGGTGATAACACAATGTCACGTGCTATTCCTCCGCATACGCCTCCGCAGACCTGTTACAAAGTAGGGTTTAGTGTGGCACGCGTGACATTGACGAAATAGGCGATAATGTCGAAACGTAGGTATGCACTGACGTACCAACCTCGTAGGATCTGAACACTCTCACACACACTACTGAATGTTATAGCAAGGTTTAGAACAGCCGATGAGATGAGTGGCAAAAACTATGGCTAATTTTTTGTATAAAAGCCGAGCAACAAAATTTGATTGAACGAAAGGGACTGAGTCATTAGCTTATTAGAGTATGTGTAGTCAATATGAGTTGATATCCACTCGAAGCTAGTACGCCGAAAATGGACGATTAATAAACGCCTCAGCTATGTGGATTCAGTGGTTGGCTCCTGAGTATTGAGTGTAGAGGTTAACTTTTCACTGTTCGTTCATGACAACAACACTGGATAAACCATCAAATGAGCAGGAAACATTCGCAAAAAAGCCCTTTGTGTTAAAGAAATAAGAAAGAATATAGAAAGTGGATATTGCATGTCAACACAATGACAATTCTTGCCGATTATTCGAGAAATCTAGAATGTTAAATTTAACTAACCTGTGGATAACGCGAAACACGAATTTTCTCATCACGATCAGCAGCAAGTAAGAAATTTCCATCGTGTGATATAGCTACGTCCAGGATCATGGTAACTGCGCCTGAAAGCGGCTCCCCTCGAACTGACATTCTTCTCCTGAAAAAAACTTGGAAACAACATTTATTTCATAATAAAAAAAGTGCAACTTCGGCAAATAGGATAACGGAGTAGTCCATCTAAAAATTAGTTTCACGTATCTGACAAAAGGCACAATGATGTACGTAAATGAATTCTGTGTCACATTCGTTCTCCGATTTACTCTACAACTTAGTTCTCTGCCTCATTTGAATCTCATGGAACAGTAAAAGCAGTGTTCATCTCAAAAACAAGTTCGATAATAAAGGTCGCTTTTTCGTTTTTTCTGTATCGTATTTAGACTTCTAAGAAATGAAGTGTTGCCTTTCACCTCGATGATACCTCATACCAAGCTATCGAAGTTTAGGTGGGCCTTATCTATAATTCGTTTTTACTCTCTCAATATACGATATTCGAGGCGGCTAGCGTTTCGGTGGATCGCCTTCCACAGAGCCTCGAAAGATCACATTGATCCACAATCCACTAAGCCAAAAGCTCCATAATCTTAGCAGAAAATGTTAAAATGAATTTTGGATCGCATATTAGAAACTTCATTTTAAAACACTCACTGTTTTGATGTTTGGGTCTATCAATTATTCATTGAAGACCACCCGCTTAAGGTCACTGCATCAGTGGGCTGTGCCTAACTCAGCCCGGAAAGATCAGCCTAAGGTATGGTTCGAGGTCACGCGTGAATACGAGGCACTCCTCTTTTCGGTTCATTTTCGGGCCTTTGCTATGTATCCAGAAGGCTTCTAAGATTTTAAGCGCAGATGTTTTTGATTCCTTAGCGAGGATCGTGAATTTGACGCCGAACATTACTCCTGTACGTTTTTGTTCCCTATGCGTGCCAAGTGGAGTTTTTAGATCAGAGTTGCGCAACCCAATAGGTGCTGTTTTACACGGAGGATTAGTGGCCTACTCGTTTCGCCAATGTACTCATCGCCGCATGCCTCGCAAGAGATTAGGTAAATCATATCCGATCTCATACAGTCGCCGTCTCTGCCGTTCGGACAAACTTTGCAGCTTTTGGTTTCGCAGAGGCGGTCATACAGTCGGTTGCGGACTAAATGACGCTTTACTGTCTTTGGGGTTATTTTAACTATTGCTACCGAATTATCTAAACCTGCTCTTTTAGGCAGCGTTTAATAGCTGTGCTTATCTCGCTAGAGATAAAAGGCAAAAGGAAAGGAACCTTATTTTCGCCAGACTTGTCGTTTGGGAGCATAAAATTTTCTCTAAGTCGAACCTGAGAGGTTCCTACCGTATCGAAGCCATTAGAGATGGCTATTTAGCGCGTCAAGCTTGAGAATTCTACTTGTGATCTTTTCTTGTGCATACATTTGTCGCTGTTCCCAAAATATTCTTAAGAAGTGCGCGTTTTATGTGTGAAGGATGGGGCATAGGCGGACCAACAAATAGGATAACGTGGTTTTTAAACCTAACACTAGTCCAATCATTGAAGCACATTCCAGCCCACCTCATCGCTAAACCTCGGCATGATTGAAGAAATTCAAAATTTCTCGCAAACTCCTTTTCCTTATTCAAAACTTGCACGAGATTGGTACTTTCTTCCTTTTCCTCAAAACTCGATGGCTAACGTTTCGGCGGCAACGTCTTCGTCAGGGCCTATACGCATATATCATACCATATCTGATTACTCGGATAATATTTCGCATACATCAAAAATCTAGTGGAAAAGAAATCAACAGTCTAGGCATTCTGAAAAAGTCCACCTCATTACTTTTAAGAGAGCGGTCACCGGTCTAATGTGACGGCATTCCTCCTCCTATTCATTTCTGGTCTTCTGTGGTTTATCCAAAAAGCCTCAAGGGTTAATCGCGCTGATGAATTTTATTTTTGCCCCAGGATTTTCATTACCACGTCAAAGACCGTATCGTCATGTTTTTCCACTTTGTGTGTTCCCAAAAGCTTACATGTTTGCTGTTGTCTTTGCCATCTAAGCGTTTTTTGATGCGGATAAAAAGTAGCTTCCTATCTCGCCAATGTATTTTTCACCGCATGTTGTGCAAGATATCAAGTGTAATGTACCAGAACGCATGAAATCTCCTTCTCCACCATTAGAGCATACTTTACAACTGTCAATCTTACACAAACGGTGGTACAAGCGGTTCCGAGCCAATTGACGACGTAAGTATTAGGAAGAATTTTCATGATTCTTACGAAGTTTTCCAAACCACTGTTTCCTAAATGCCCTTTAATAACTGCGTTTGTTTCATTTGACATAAAAGGTAGTTTCAAAAGTATGTTCCCGTCTGTTTGAAACAACATCGTTCTCGTTATTGATATTATGGAGCATAACTTTCCTTATTGACCAAACTTCAGTGGCTGCTCTTTCGTAGCCATCTGAAATGGCTATCTTTTGTGCCAAACGTAGTGACTCTTCTCTCTCCCCACTACCCGTACAAACACTTGTAGCCGCTCGGTACATGTTTCGAACGAGCGCCCTTTGTGCATGTGAGGGGTGGGAGGAAAGTTAGTGCACTATTATGTTTTTATTACTTGGTTTGCAACACCATTTTGTTCTGTAGCCACTTTCAGAAAGGTGAATTTGAACGTTCAAAAAATGGAAGCCACTGTTCCCTAGGTTTCCCCCACCCTTGGAAACTTAATGTGTGCTGACTGCCTGTTCAAACAATCAAAACATATATTCACCTCTTCCTATGTCGAGCAGATGATAAGACCATCATCTATGGGTGGTGGGGAGGAATGCCTAAACATGATAAGTGATATAGCACCTTATCTCAGATTCATCTTCTAGTCTGAGGGCGGATTATTTTGCAAATTGTGTCACATTAGACCGGTGACCGCTCTCATAAGAGTGAGTAAGGTGGGGTTTTTTAGAATGACTAGACTATTGATTTCTGTTCTATCAGATTTTTAATACTTGTGAAATATTAGCCGAGTAATCAGATATGGTAGGATATATGCGTTTAGGTCTGACGAAGGCGCTGCCGCCGAAACGTTAGCCATCGAGTTTTGAGGAAAAGAAAGAAAGTACCAACCTTGTGCATGCTCTGATTGAAGAAAAAGACATTACCGTAAGGATTTTCCCGAACTGCATTCCATATTGGTTGGAACCGATTCACAAGAGAGCAAAATGTATGATCAGTTATCCCTTTTTTTTGGCCACATATGCAGTCAGTTACCTCAAACAATACCAGGTGTAGTCGAGTGCATGGCGCATCCCTTAGGGATTGATCAACATCGAAAACTTCCTCCTTTATCTTTAATCACACTGTTTGGTTCAACACGTGTTTACATGTCAGTCTGCAGTGTGGTCAACGTGGCGTGGCATCCTTTCGCTTCTCTGTATCTTCTTCGTTGTGTCGTATTTTCTACAATTTTCTATTTTATTAGCTTACGGAAGCCCAGGAACGTGAAGAATCGGCCAGATTAGAACTAGCAGAATTGCAGAACAAGCTGCTGGAAGTCGAGGGTAGTTCCTCGCTTGTGCACAAATTCCTTCTCGAGAAAATAAATAAGGTGCATGTTTTCTCCAATTGTCAGTTTTTCATGTTACTACTCATTTGTTGCTAAAATTCATTGTGCGCTCTTGCTACTAGCTTTTCACTGTTCAGATCAAACAACAGAAGGCTGACCTCCGATGTGAGCTTCTAGAGCTTCTGCAAAACTATAACAAGCGAAAGAGAAGCTCAAAATGGTGCTGTCATTCATTTTTACGCCTTAAAATATTTTTTTGCCTATTATGTCACTTTTGAAGCTGAAACAAAATTAGACCGACGAAGAAGAGATCAAGAAACTTCGTTCGGAACTGGAGGCACAACCCACTGATGCACTGACCTTAAGCGGCTGGTCTTCAATGCATGATTGATAGACCCAATTATCTAAACGGTGAGTGTTTTGAAACGAAGTTTTTACTATGCAGTCCAAAATTCATTTCTAACGTTTTCTGCTAGGGTTATGGAGGATTTGGCTTAGTGGATTGTGGATCAATGTGATCTTTCCAGGCTCTGAAGAAGGCGACCCGCCGAAACGTTAGCCACCTCGAATACTGTATATTCAAGCTGCATTACTAACTGTATTGTTGTATGCTTCGCTGATATTCAATAAATAATATCAATAAAACCTCGGAACGGCTAAATAGAAGAAAATACTCTAGAAAAACGACTTTGTTCAACGGGAAAAGACCTTTGAAAAGTTGAGAGCTAAAGTAAGCCTCGTCGTCTGCAAAGGGTTAACACATAGAGTCCCAAGTGGCATATGTAATATCACCACCGTTCGTCAAGTTGCGCGCCGCGCGCTACAGGAATTTTGTGCTTTCGCGCGCTGCAATGGAAATATGGGAATTTACCTGGTATATTGAGGCTTTTAAGGGACATTATAACTATTAACTGATGGAGTACCATAGAAGAAACTTGTACATGAGTTACTAAGCTCAAAGAACGCCCATGTGCTAAAAAATCTCGTTTGTTTCTAGAGAAAACATCGTTATGGAGAGTGACATATTTCCAACTGTTATATTACATTTCTTTCTTTCTTTAGTTTAAGTTTTTAGAGTCACTCGGTAGTCTGAGGAATGCCGATCCTGATACTAAGCTTGGTTTGTGGAACGACCCTTTATTCTTTTCTTAGAGATGAACTATTGACTTTCACTATGGCAATACCTCACGCCAGATTATCGAAGATACGTGAACCGGACACGTGATGCGCTTTAACGACAACCGATGGACGAGAGCCATTACTGACTGAAGTTCCTCGGGATGTCAAGAGCACCGTAGGAAGACCACCAAACCGATGGTCAGACTTTATCACGAGAAGCCTAGAAGAAAGCAGTGATGCTCAAGAATTTCTAGAGCAAGGAGGACCACTGCGTCACTTTTCCACGCGATATAGAAAAACAAAAGTATTACTGGGCCAGCTCGAAGTGATCCGACGATTAACAAGACGACAGGTGACACAGATAAGATGACATCTCATTTCAGTTTCTTGTTGTTCTCAACCGTGATGCTGAGGGTTAAGAAGAAATCTCGACGGAGTTTCGGTTGTTGTATCAGTCTTAGTGTAACGAAATAATGTTTATTGTCAAGCAACTTTCTAAATAAGTATCGCAGCAAAGCATTTCAGAATCACTCCTTATACAAACGCATCTTCTTTCTCCAGTTTTTGTTTAATGTAGATAGCAGTGAAGATGATGCAAGAAAAGGTCCGAGAGGACAAAAAGCAAACAGATTCCGCGACTTTTAAGGATGTCGTATTGGCCGCTTTTCCACAACAACAACACGATAACTCCAGTTTCCCAATCATTAGATAAATCGCGTGCTGACTTGCATTCTATAGAACTCAACTCAGTGAATGGTCAAGAAATTAAAGTTAACTGCTCCAAAAGTCCGAATAAGACTCCACCGCAACAAAATATCCTAACGTTCTTCATCTATGAGATAGAATGCTGCACCTTAGGAGAATATTTTAGTGATACCTATAAAACCCCTGTCATTCTAGATATTGTCTAAAAGGCATAATTTTTCTTAATAGGGAAATATTTAAAGGGCAGCAGTGACCTTCCTTTTCAGCCTGTGCGATACAATTCAGAACTTCTGTTCTTCCCTTTCACTACTAAGAAGTACGAATTTATGAGAAGATAAAATTCAATTAACGATCACAAGATACTGAGAAAGAATGCAACCCACCGTTCATATCCGTGTAACCACAGTTTTCGGACGCTTTTATACTATATCTACGAACATGACCAGCACGATCTCCAACTACAACGTGTGCGTCGTCCTGAATTAACCCGAAACGTAGCAAATGATGCATCAATTAAGTTACTACAAATGGCATGATTTATTCAAAACATTCAGTTCAAAAAATCTCATAAAGTAAGATGAAAGGTGGGACCAACACCCACATATACATGTGTGTATATGTATGCACATGAAAGTGATATATATATATATATGTGTATATATATATGTATATACATATATATACATATACATGTATGTATATACGTAACACATACGTGATGTATATGCATGCACATGCATATACAGCAACGATCATTTGTCGAGAATACCTTGTCGAATGTGACAGAAGTAGGAGCTTTCGGAACTCTGAAGCCTCTTCTCATTGTTAGAGTATGCGCCTCCAAAATTATTAGAACCTTCTCCGATGTCCCAAGTGCCAGCAGTGATCCGCAATTTGAAACGTTTGAGCATAGAATCTGAAGTGTATTTGAAATCCGAATAGGCTTAAATAACATAAACGAGACCACAGTGCACTTTTGAATGGCGAGTGTATGGGAACATGCATATTTTCCATCTTGCAGCGTACACTGGACTCAATGTCTGCGGAGGCCTTTAGTCTTAAAAAAATCTTGCTCTAGATCCATAAAGTACGGAGATTTTACCGTGGCAGGAAATCATTCATTGTACACTTAAGGATGCTGAGTGATATGCAAACTTTTCGACCCAGACAGGAGTTTAACCAGCGTCTTATCCACACTGGCGACGGTACAACTCATGCCTGGGCTCGAAATCTTTGCATATCACTCAGCAACCATTAACATATAATTATAATACCATAACCGTGCTACGAGAGCTGTTCAACAAAATATTCTTGTGGATTGTTTCATTTGGAAATACAGCGGGTAAGTACAGCATGCATATGTAGCTGTAACTCGAGTAACTTCAGTGGTGCACACAGACTGACCCAAAAAATGATATAACATGTACTGAGCCGACAGTGAGGTTTAAGTGGCAGACAGGCACCTGTTTCGCCCTATCTAGATTCCACAGTAGCATGGTCTCTCGGTTCAGCCAATCCTTTGAGGCTATATTCCTCAATGAAAGAATCGACGTCAAGGGATAAGTCACCGCAAGTCAGGTATTAAAATCCCCTAATAATGCAAGATCAGTAGTCGAGCTTGTGGCTGCTTATATGAATTATATTTCTTCACTCGACCTCTTTTTTAAAGGCCTCGCTCAAAGACAGAGAGAGTCTGATAATGATATAACATGAACCGAGGAACTGTGCTACTGAGGAATCCTTCAGGAAAACAGGCGCCTGTTTAGCCCTTAGACCTCACAAACAGCTTAAAACATGTTATATCATGTTAAGACTATCATTGTTTTTGAGCCAGGTTTATAAAAAAGCGGTCGAATGGAGAGGTATGACTCAAAAACGTTTCATAGAGACGTCGGACTGTTCACTTCTGAAGCGCCAAAAAACCTCAAAGAACTTCTACATCGAAATGTCCGCAACAGGAAGGAGAACGCATTCATATCAATGCATATAGTCGATCTCGCGTTCCAACAATTGTTTAACATTGCCTGTGATCGTGCATTTGTGAGAACTCGAATATAAAAATATCTATCTCTAACCTGAACATCGACGTCATCGGTTGTAGCAGTGCTCGGCTGCTTCACATCACCATCCGCTAATTCTTTAGTGGACAAGAGTGACTTCAAAACTCCTTTAGTGTTGAATGAGCGCTGAAAACTAAAAGAATAGCATTTTCTTGAATGATATAGATTACGCAAAATTAACCTTTTCGCGATCATGGATCCACGGCCTCTGCATTCCAACTGGCAATTCTGGACGATCTGCTCCACCTCCACTGCATCCCACCACCCAGCGTACCACTGTTAAACGCAGCAGCGTGATACTGTTAATCAGACACAGCACGCTGAGGTTAGAAATGTAGAGGAGATGGAGCAGACCACTCAGAGCTGCCGATTAAAGATGCAGAGGCCGTGGGTCCACGGTCCCGAAAGGGTTAATAGATAAATTACTGACTTATTTTATTTTCTATACCACATCACTCTAGCACTATATTTGACTCTTATCAGTATTGTTAGTGAGCGGATCTCAGTAGTTTTAGCATTCGATTCGTCTCTTCGCTTGATTAACGACTACATATTTTTGACGAACGTTGAAGACTACTGATGGAGCGCATCTCCTTGCATTCTCGAAAAAAATAAGGGTGGGATGTTCATTAATGAATGACGTACAGTGTGGGAAGGGAGCAACCCCGCGTCGATCGCACCGAATAGCCACAAAGCCGCAAGGCCCTTATATTTATATAACCATTTTATTTACATACATTTTCCAGAGTGAAACAAGTTATTTTTGGTTATAATGAGACAAACAAAAAAGCGACCTGATTCGCTGGACAGGAACTTTTCATAGGAGTGTTAGCAACCATTGGAAAGCTTAAATATATGGTTACACCCCCAAGTGGCCGGCTTTCGAAAAAGCCTTTTTTGACGCTGTCACAGAAGGAAATTCCTTGCGTTGCAACGCGCATATTTCTCGCCAGACAGGGCACTATCTCTGGACTAATCACTAATCAATCGATAGCATAATCGCTACCGATTCCAACGCTGAGCTTATATCCTAAAAGGGACGCTTCTGTGCTGCGCACCAAGTAAAAGAAGTATAAAGAGCTATGTGCGGCGAGAAATGTGGACGCCTGAGGCTAGACTTATTTAGGACTTTAAAGCATTATAAAAAGGTTTTGAAAACCGGCGACGTAGGGCTGTAGCTGGAAATCATAGCCCTTGAAGGCTACTAAATCTTCTATGAAAAGTTCCTGTCCACCGGATGAAGTCGGTTTTTCATTTGTTCTCTTCAACTTAAAAGAACCCAAATCCACTCACATCAATCGACAACCTGTCATGGGAGTACTTCGCTAGAAAAACACTGGAAGATGCGCATATAAGTAGTCCTCCGTCCAATTTGTGAACAGTTGCCATTCTGCAAGATTTTTCTCCACTTTTTGTTCAGGAACACAAAGACATACGATGAGTAGAAAACTGAAAGAAGCTAACGTAATACTAATTATGGAGGACCCAATTTTCAACAGAATAAAGGAAACTTTCAAAGCGAAAATAAAACAGACGCAGACAGGGACGAAAACTTGGGTAAATGAACGTACTACACCTCAGATCAGAGAGAAAGGGGAGCTGCCCGACCTCAATAAACATATAAGGATAACCCAACAAAGAAAAAGGATAGATTAAGGTGAACGAAATAGAATCTAGGTTTTAGTAGAACTAAAGAGTCAGCAGATGCTTCAGAGACTTTTCATCTTACACAAGGTTGGTAACAAGATTTGTTTGGCTAGCATTTCGACCTTCTCGTCTTTATAGTATACCCAATATAGAAGCGTCGTGCAACGGTTAGCATACGCTCCCGGAAAGAGTGAGATCAGGGTTCGATCCCGGCTGACGCAAACGTTTTTACACAGCACTCCACATATTGGGTATACTATAAATATCATACCACTGCAAGTGATAGTCAAAATAGAAAGAATTTAGACTTCTCGTCTTTGTTAGAGCTGACTGATGCGCACCAATGATCCCGTTCGCCCCCGAAGTGGTCCTGGTCTTCGTATTCCTGTCGAGTCGTCTTCTTTGAGGAGCGCCGCTCAAACCCTATCACAACCTCGCGCACGATTAGAGACCTCAATAGACACGCTAATTAGTCGCGCCGAGGTCAAGTAGTGGCCGGTTCCTAAGAATAACTGAAGAGTGAAATGAATTAACCCTTTGAGGACCGGCGTTGATAGGCAGGCGGCGTCGCGCTGTCGCCTGCGCTGAGGTCAGTACAGGAATCTGCATGTCTGTGTACACATGTCTGGCTGTCTGCCTGCTTCCCCACGCGGCGACGAGACGCCGCCATTACAGCGGCTGGGTGAGATCTAACTTCGCGCGGTCAAGCACCAGAAGACTCTCATGATCCTGCAAGAATCAAACTAAAGTCAATCTTCATTATTTTATACCTACTGTCGCAGCAGAATTCTGCAATTACGGATAGCCTTTGATACTGCACGGCAGTCACATGGATGGTTAGGATTGCGTAGATCAACGCCTATGTCTCCTCCAGTGTGCGGCATGTGATCTCACGTGAACGGACAGGCGGATCGACAAGGCGGTAGTGAATGCGGCAAGGTGGCTGATCGATAACTGATCAATACTTGGCCAGCGGCAGAATCCATTGGATACCCGATCAATAGTTGGACAGTTGCCGATTTCCGATTAACATTAAGATAGTAATCGGTCTCTCGATCAATACTTGGACAGTAGTCGACCTTCTATCGATACATGAAGGAGAGATCGGATAGTAGTCGGTCAACCGATCGATACCTATCTAATGTATTGAAGGATTGTGCTCAGCGTTTCTTGATCGGACGCTTTTTAGTGTGATGTGAATTCTTGTTGATCTTCGCCATTTGGTTTTGTTGACAGCGGGGACCTTCAATTTTTCGGAGCAAATTAGATCTTTTTGCATTTTTCTCTTTTCAGTATTTTGCATGAATCCCTCCTCTTGTAAGGTGTACAGTGCGACGTTCAATGCCCAGCAGGATTGTTTCTGCGTGGCCACCGATATGGGAATCCGTCTGTTCAACACGCATCCGGCCATTCTCCTGCGCAGTTTCAGTCGAGAGAAAGTCGGTGGAGTCAAAGTGAGTCGCGACCCTCCAGGGCAACGCTTCCGTCCTTTTTTTCTCTCTTTGATGAGACGTTTGATTACCCAAGTTTTTCTCTTTCCCAGGTATGCAGTATTCTACATAGGTCTAATATTATTGTTATTGTTGGTGGTGGAAGTTATGCGAAGTTCCCGTCAAATACCGTCATGGTTTGGGACGATAAACTGCAGGAATTCATCCTGGAGGTAATCGCTTCGAAAGTCCATAGAACATATACGCTCTTAGAAGCCTTTTTTAGTAATTTATACTCAGATTGTTATTTGGTCATTTATATCTAGGCTATGTTTAAATCATTTTTAAATGCATATTGATCAAGTGATGAACGCGTTAGTACATCCTCCCAATCATAAGCATGTGGCGCAGTGGTTAGAGGTGCTCTGCGTCGCACACGAGGTCAAAGGTTCGATCTCGCGCTCATGGCTCACCAAGCCATCCATCCCTCAGGGGTCGGTAAATTGGTACCAGGCAGGTCTCAGACTTGTCTGGGAGGATAAGCAGCACTGACTCGGTTCAGCGGGAGGCCACCCTAGTCATTGTAAAGGCCACATATGCATTCAATCACCTAAAACGAAGTTAGAAATTGAAGTCGAATGCATGTCGCATCCATCAGGGATTGATCAACGCCGAGAGCTTTATCCTTTTTAGAGCTTTTATTAGTTAAGAGCTCACGTGGCGCAGTGGTTTGAGGTGCTTTGGATCGCACACAAGATCGATGGTTCGATCTCGTGCTCATGGCTCACCAAGCCATCTATCCCTCCAGTGTTGGTAAACGGGTACGAGGACTCGTCGCTGACTTGTGTGGGAGGATAAACAAAACGGATTGGATACACCGGTAGGCCACCGCGGATCATTGAAAAAGCTAGATATGCAATCAATCACCTCAAGCGAAGCTAACAATCGAGGACGAGCGCATGGCGTATCCGTAAGAAATTGATCAACACCGAGAGCTTTATCCTTCTATATAGCACTTCCATTTTCTAGTTTTATTAAGTTATATCTATCTGTTTTTACTTCTACACGTTTAAGCTCAGTTATATTCATATGATGAGCCCGTGTGGCGCAGTAATTATGAGGGCACTGTGACACAGTGGTCGACCAATCATTGGTCGATGGTTCGATCCCGCGCTCAAGACCACCAAGCCTCCCATTAGCGTGGGTGAATTGGTACCAGATTTGTCTGGTAGGATAGCAGCAGTGAATATAACGGTAGGCCACCGCGAGTCATTGTAAAGGCTATATATGCATTCAGTCCACCTCAGATGAAGTCAACAATTGAAGACGGGTGCATATCGCATTCCTCCTGGATTGATCAGCTCTGAGGACTTTATACTTTTCTTATCATCTCGCTTCTGATAATCATTATTTGAGCCACGCATGTCAGTGATCTATCAATGACGGCTGACTTATAGAGCCAGATGCACGTGTTTCGATCTTTCGATTTTTTCGATTTTCGATTTCGATCAGATCGAAACACGTGTATCGGGCTCTATAAGTCAGCTCTCATTGACAGACCACTGACATGCGTGGCTCAAATAATGATTGTCAGGCATATTGAAATTGGAGCAGTGGTCTTAAGAAAACACTCGAAACGAAAGACATCTTGCTTCTGTTCAGCAGTTTCGAAGTGTTGAATATAGTATTTATTGAGTACTAGTAATGCAGTACAATGAAGTGAAAACCTTTTCTTATTATTTTATGCGTATATGAAACTACCGTCATTCGTCAACAGCATTAAATCTATTGCTTATTAACTTTTGTATGCTTTGATTTTTTGCGGCGCAAATACCATATCTCATAAATTACACATTTTATAAGTTCGTGCGAGCTTAGATGTCTCTTTCAAGATCGAACGCTGACGTTTCGGCGACTCCCGTCGTCGCCTTTTCAGGGCCGTTCAATCGCTTGTATGGGAAAGTCACGGGTCTGTGGTCGCACACTATGAATAAATCATAGTAAGAATTTATTACTAGTAGTGTTTGTAAGCACACCGGTGATAATTCCCATATAAAGTGGTTTTATGGCTCTGAGAAAGGCGAAGGCGGGAGTCGCCGAAACGTCAGCTATCGATCCAGAAGGGAACGTCCAGCGTCGCGCTTAGTTCTAATAAAAAGAACAGTTTTTGAGATAGTTTTCGTTTATTGTGCCGTAGTTTAGTGAAAGTCAGATCTTCGAGTGATACCAACCACATTTCCCGACATTGTAGCAATTTCATCAGAGTCCTCCCAATTCTTTTTTTTTTCTAAATCTATGGAAAAGTGTTTACTATTGCTTAAGATCACCGTTGCTGGAGGTCCAATTCTCAATGTTTTGCTAGCTCATTCTAAGCTGATAGTTTTACAAGAGAAGAGGATTCATGTGTTTCAGTTTCCAAATCCATGTAAATTAATTCGAACGGAAGAAATTCGGTACGTGCCATTTGAAGTTGATTTTCTTGTCTATACAAAATAAATTTCCTTTCAACAAGAATTCAAGTTATTTCAAAGGTTCAACCCCACTGGACTTGCCGCTATTAGCTGTGATTTCAATGGAACAACTCAGATGCTAGCATATCCCGGTTTCAAGGTCAGTTTTGCACTTATTTTGAGCAGCTTTATCTGGATGGAAACATTCGGCCTTCACGAATTGTGCAGACCCCAGCTAATGAAAATGTGTTGGCTTAGCTATTTTGCTCTTTGGAGTCCCGAGGTAAGCCTAGTCGAGGCTTCCTCAGGTCGTCACCGCATTGGAGAAGTCGCCGGTCCTTCTGGATTAGAGGGAGATTAGCACCTTGCGACTAGTGGCTACCAAGACGACGATCATTCTTATTACGGTTTATTCTTGGCTGGGCTTTCCTGGTGGGAACATCGGACTGCTTTTCAGTTTGAGTGGCCTTGTGGGAGTTGAATCCTCCGCTGTACTTTGAAGTCCGACAACCAGGAATAAAGGCGTTTTTACTGCTTAAATTATAAAAAAAAGATTTACGGATTTTGCACGCTGACTTACGAGAATAAATCCGTTAAAGATTGGTTGCTGACGTTTCGATAGATTATTTTGAAGAAAAAGAAGGGACAATAATGATGGCCTCGATGGTGTAGTGGCAGCACGCACCCCAGTATGGGTGAGGCGAAGGTTTAATTCGCGCCTGGGGTCGAATGTTTTGCATACCACTCAAAATTCTCAGATGGTGAGTTAATAATTCGAAGTCGACGTTCACTTTCAGATTGGTAGTGTTCAACTTGCAAATTTGAATAATATGAGCGAATATGCCTCTTTGTCTCCACGAGGTGTTGACGCTCATTTAACTGAAATCACTCAGCTTGCACTCAATAACCAAGCAACTCTTCTTGCCACCGGATCAACCAAAGGAACAGTTATACGGTGAGGAGTGGCTTTTTCGTGACATTTTCTTTCTATTTTTTCACAGGTTCTTGGTAGTCAGATTTTAATCTCCATGGTGCTATCGATGAGTTTGGAGACCATAGCGTACAAGAATAGAGAGATGGTCATATTTGAAGTGTAGTAGTTTCTCGTCTGAGCACGCATTTTGAAATTGTCTTGTTCCTTGGATAAATTGTTTCGTATTCTTTACTGCATTCGATTATTTTCTTTCAGAGTTTTTGACGCTAACGCTGCCGTGACACGATGTCTAATGGAGTTTCGCCGGGGTGCTGATCCATGTTCACTCCATTGCCTAACATTTTCCCCTTGCTCTAGTTTTCTGGCATTATCTAGCGACAAAGTAAGGATTCTTGATAACTCGAGAGGCCGAATTCTATGTAATCTCGGCCCGTAAAATGAGAAATGAGGAATATATCACGAACTGTCCGTCTATTTGAAGCTTGCGTAGGGTTGGTACATCTTCAAAATCGATGGCTGACGTTTCGGCGACTTCACTTCCTCGGAACCGTAGAACTACCTATGTTGTAGGAGAGTCACCGGTGTGTTGTCACATACTATAAATAATTCTTGGTCATTAGATTATGAATGATTATTAATCACTCTTAGTGTACCATAGCACATCGATCACTTCTCCAATATGAATAGCTGGTTAGACGGCTCTGAAGAAAGCGAAGTTGCCGGAAGGTCAACCATCAGTTTTGGAAAGGATCACCAACATCGAACATGATCCAAAGAGAGGACATTTCGCAATCTTTTGTTTTCAAAAACTTTTTTCACAACCCAAGTTTATTCCTACTTACTAGGGTACTATTCATATTTTCGCTGTACGAGATTCTGATGATACAAAGAGAGGTATTCTACATAAGGTGAGTATTTGAGTGTTGAACTAATAACATTCTGTTCAGCAGAATTTCTTCATTTCAGGTTGGTCTAAGTAAAGGTGAAAAACGAAGTTCGGCTCAGATTTCCCTCGAGCCACGTGTTCTTTCTTGTGGCTTTATAAAAGGTTTCGTAAGTTTCTTTACCACGCTTCACAAGCTATATTACTGCTTGTCTTTAGCATCGTCGTCTTCCATGCAATCTATTGTAGCAATTTGTCAAGACGGAACCTATCACAGGTAGAAATTCTTAATGCAGACATACTACTTCATGTTACTAAACATTTTTTTTAAACGGAAACGCTTATCACATTTTATCACAAGTGTAGTTTTAGGTTCTCTTTTTGTGAGGATGGCTCTGCCAAGAGAGAAGGCTATGATCAAATAATGCAACTTGGTGACGAGCAAGAGTTTTGGACAAAATCGTTTTGAAGTTCTTTTGTTGGTTCTCGATGACCATGATTGCTCAAGCAAATCCTCTGTTTTACTGCTCTTTAGCAGTGTTAAGTTGTCTGAATCATGCATCTAATGCTTTTGAGTGGTGTGCAAAATACTTGACCTCAGATGAGAGTTGAATCCGCGTTCCACACATACCGGGAGCGCGTGCTAGCCATTACACTATACCGAGACCACCGCTTTGCTATCACTCTTGATACATATTGTTGTAGTTATCAGCAATCAACCTTTAGAGGGTTGGCAAGTCCATATCGGCATCAAACCCAGTTGAGCTATCAGCCACTTTGTATGCTTTATTCATAAGAATTCTTTCTTTCACTGCTTTTTGGCGGCATTGTGAGGTCCGAGTTCTGCTGAGTGGTAGCAAAGTGGTGGCTTCGGTGGTGAAGTGGTAGCACGCGCTCCCCTTATGGCTAAAACGCTGGTTCAATTCCTGGCTGAGGTTGATTGTTTAGTATGCCACGTAACAATCTTAAATCGTGATAGCCTATTGTTGATAGCTCTTTTCAGATGTTTGAAATATACATATGTCCTCTTGAATATCACGAGACCGCTCGTCTTTATCATTTCTCTTACAAATGTTCCATTACTTTTTGTACAGTTTGAATCGCATTTTTTCATGTTTGATGGCAGTGTCTTCGTCGTTATTGTATATATTGCGTCTCGTCACATTTCCTTTGTTATCTTGTCGCTTCTTACCGATAAAGTTCTAGGGTATATGGGCCACCGTAGGTTTGGTGGAGGAGGACGAGTCAGCGAGAAGAAGATTGTGTCGGAAGAAGAGAAACTATTCTTGTAATCGGAATATTTCAACTCAAAACAACTTCGAAGAGATGGTTCTGCCAAATGGGAAAAGAGAGTTAACTGAGGTATACCTGTATTACAGAATAGCGCAAGTTCTTTAGTGCTTAATCTGCATTTTTTTGACTTATATTCAGGAAATTGGCTCTGATGTCGGGCATTGTTAATGAGTTCGATATTGAAGTTCCTCTAAATTGTACTTATCTACAGGAACAACTATCAGAAGCTCAACGCTGTCGGGATCAGTTTAGAGACGATGTGTCTCGAAGAATGGGCGAGCTTCTACTTCGAGGACTGACCATGCTCGATGCCTATTGTGATGTTTGCAGTGTGTGTAGTCGACTTCTTATTTCTACGCCATCTTATCACTCCTCTTACTATTCATAAGTGTACATAGTTTCGGCTCCATTGCCTTCAACCACCTTTTGCCAAATGATAATCTCTTTTTAGGGTATTCTCATGGAAAATCGTAACGGTGTGCGTAATTGCGTGACATGTGAACTTTATAATGAGCGTACCAAAGAAGGCTCTCGTCTAGTAGCAGAAGTACCGTTAGGTATTCAATGGAGACTTTTCATTATCACCAGTTATCATTCTACTTCGCATGTGATTTTGTTTCAGATATGACTGCTGACGGAGTCACTCCTGGAAACGTTCTCCTAGCAGCAGAAAAATCTCAACAAGGACAGAATCCGGTAAGTTCTGGAGAGAGGTAGAGATAGAGAAAGAGGGAGACGGAGAGGAGGGAAGAAAGAGAGTTCCTATAGAAAGTTCTATATAAAAATATCGAATCCACAGTCTAATTAGATACCAGTTTATAATATTATTAGAAGGCTAATTGGAAATAGTAAAATATGGTAGAAACTAGTGTGTTAGGAAGGGGCATAACTTAGATGACGCTGTTTTTTGAAGGTACGGATTGTTGATGTCGAAAGAAAGACATGGGCGGAAGGACCTATGCAAGATTTTGGTGAGACATCGATGAAATCGAATAATGAGTCAAGATCGCACGATGCTGTTCTCATGACTTCTCGTCAGAATAACTTCGATGTTAGTTCCAGCTTATCATTTTATGAACTTCCACTGATATTGTTCTGCTATAGATGCCCGTGAGTCTGCACCTTGAAACAATTACACAAAGGTTTCTCGCTAAAACATACGAGTTTGCACCTTGAAACAATTCCACAAAGGTTTCTCGCTAAAATATACATTCTGTAGACCACCTCTTTACTACTTCGATATATTGTAGTTGACGACACAACGTTCGGAGGAACAAACTAATATAAGTGACAGAATTAGTATTAGTATCGCTTGAACGTGCGACGGATGAAAGCGATGTGTCTAGCCGACTTATGAGAACTATCAGTAAATCACGTCTCCGTGTAGATAGCAGACTTGATATCTGCCATTTTCGATGAGTTTTCAATAAAATGGTGTTAGACTTGTGGGAGGACTGATTTGATACATCGGTAAGCCACCGTGAGTCATTGGAAAGGTCAGATACGCATTCAGTCATCTGAAGCGAGCTTGATGAAGTCGAGTGTATGGTGTATCCCTCCGGACAGAGGGCGAAAGCTTGGTCCTTTAGATTTTGTTCTCAAAATGCAATGGATTACGTTTCAACGACTCTGTCACTCATCTCAAGTGATAGCACAAGTAAGCGATAATAAGTAGTTTGTGCTTACCAACGGTGCTTTATTCAACACTTTCTAATTTTATATTGGTTAGAGAGAGCATAATGGTTAGAGGTGCGCAGCAATGCACACGTGGTCAGTTCGATCTCGCGCTCAAGGTTCACCAAGCCTTCATCTCACCGGAGCTCGTTGAAGCGGTAACAGATTTAGTCAGGATAAAAAAAACTGCACTGATCTGGTATGTCGGTGGGTCACCGCGAGGTCATTGTAAAGGTCATATGTGCACCCAGAGGCCTTAAACGAAGCTTGATAAAGTCGAATACACGACTCATCTTTGAGAGATTGAAGGGATCGATCAACGGCCAAGAGTTATGTCCTATTTTTCACTGACCAAAGAATTATATAGATTTTTAGCTTACTGTTACAGCTTGCCTCTCACTCATCCGATGAGTATGCGACAGTGTTACTCGCTGTAAATCGAAAACTGAAATGGGCTTGCGAGCAACTGGACCGCTGCGAGAACCCACCAGAGATTCGAGAACTGTTTGCCCTAATCAGTGAAGGGATTAATTTAACCAAATGTCTGAAATAAGAATTGTTGAGAGCCGTCGTCATTCCCTACTATATTGAAGCTATTATGTCTTATAAAGTCTTTCATTTGTGAGCATAGGGCATAGGCACATAATTCAGGTCGTCCTTCAGTGAGTTCTGTATTGAATATCTTTGATTATGCGAACAGATTAGTCTCTTGTTCATCGTTTTTTTACTGTTCCTAGTTTTTGAATTTTGTGAAGAAGTAAAGAGTTCTATTTCACTTTGTACTTTCAACATTTGCAAAAGGAGCAAAGAATAAGATACAAAATGCGACGGTCACTAGTTCATGATTGGTTGATTTATAGGTTCGTATCTTGGACAACACTCAGACGATTTCGATACAAATTTGGGCAAGCAATCTGAGTAACGACTCTACCCGCGCTTCTTTTTTCTTCAACATTCTCGCTACGAGTGATTACTATAGGTGCGAGAAAAAATTGCGAGAGTGGCTAGGAACTACTAATGTCCTTTTACAATCCTTCTCACGGGCTGCGAACGTCCTGCGATGGTCGTAGTAACAATACGAAGTTGTGCTCAGGTAACAATCCGAGCACACAAACAACACACAATAGACATTACTTACCGTTTTGTGCTTATAGTACTGCAAAGAGGAAAATCCAAGATATGTGTTCACTGCTTTCTCGCAGTGTTATGATGTTTCAAATATACTTAGAGAATTGAGTGGTTGCCTCGGTGGTGTAATGGTAGCACGCGTCCCTGGTATGTAGTGAAACACGGGTTCAACTCCCGTCCGAGGTCGAATTATTGACCACCACTCAGTTCTGTTTGGTATACAAAGAGAAAGTCAGATGACTGCTTTAAGACAAAGATCACGACCAATCACATGTAATTGAACGCTTAGGATTCAATGAGCAACATTTGTTTTCTAACTTAGCAAAGTGAAGGTTTGTTATCTTCAGATCACATAGCAGATTATCCATGCAAGATTTCATCATGTCGAGTTAACAATGTGTTCACAGTGTTGACAAAAACCTTGTCATGCCAAGTCAGTCTGCCTAACCAGGGTTTATCTCGTCCTCCAAATTCAGGGAAAGTCTTATCCAACTGCTGATTTTTAGTTGACCGAAACGAAATAAGGACTCGATGGAAATTGTTCGTAACGAGAGGCACTAATAATTTTGACGCGTAATAAAAAGCCCATCTTCCAAACAGAAATTGAACCACAGGAGGATGCCCTTTGTGGCACATCATTCTGTGAGAGAATTCGACTCACATTCGTGTTGTGATAACCATTCCCGGGAAAAATAGCGCCAGTTGCCCTAGTGATATCAGGTCAAATGTCATAGGAACGTAACGAATAGAAGTCGGATTCGGATGTGAACGAGATTTCGGAATGTTTGAAAATGGGCCCGCAATGTCCATCAAGTACTGTTTCCTAATCCAGTGAATTTATTATCGCACATGTGCCACACCTTGCCACTTTGCAGTGAACTAGGAAAAGTATATAACAAGATTCGAAACCAATATTAAGCTATCAATACTGGCCGGTCAGGTGGCGAAATTCAATATGGTCTGAGAGAATGTTTTAAGCACTTTCCATAGTCGGTGTCGATTCCCTATAGTAGGAGCAAGTAGCCGAATGGCATGTGCTACTGCATGAAGCTTGCTAGAAAGCTGAAACGTACGTTCTAGCACTAGAGGTGCTGTACACAGACCTCGTGAAAGCTTTAAAACATTCTATCAGACTGTATTACAATTTTTAACGAAGCTCAGAATAGCGATTGAAGTATATATAGTATATTAGATATAGGTATATATAGATAGATATATACTATATATATTAGTGAAACAGCCGTAAGCGCGCAAATACAATCGACAATCAGTCACTCTGAAAGGACATCACTTTGGGTGATCTTTTCACCCGACGCAGAGAAGTAGCATGTTTGGCGCCGTTCCCTATAGTAGGGGCGAGTAGCCGAATGGCGTGTTAGTGATGAGGCTTGACTAGAAAGCCACAAACGACATCTAGCACTCGGAATGCTATAAAACACCTTACGAAAGGCTTGAAAGATTTTACCAGACAGACAATTTCGTCGTCCTCAGAGAGGAACTTGTCAGCTTCATCATACTTTATTATTTAGCTGGGATGTTGCCAAATAGACGAGCTTCATTGTCCTGAAGTCTTCGAGAACCCTTTCCAAGATATTCCCTACAGTTATTAGAGTCGATTTGCCCTATGCGATTAGTTCTCTTTCATGACGACAATTCGCAGTACAGTTTTGTTCTCAATTGAAGTTCTGGATGAAGATAGTGGTCTCCTTCCTGGCTTAAACTGTCTTCCTGAAGGATGAAGTCCATATTGTACACTAAACCCCAACACCAGAGAACGAGATAACCAGGAGCTAGCGGAGCGAACTGAATCATTAACGTACCACTAACAACGCTTAATTTCTCGTGATGTGCCCTGAGACGGCGTTAATTTTGCGTTTAACTCGCTATGACTTCAGTGGAAGTCAACCGCACCACAAACCGGAGTTGACTGCTTTCCCGTACAGAGAAGATGGCCAACTAGACAGAAGCGCTTTACTAAATCTAACATCGAGGAGGACGAAATCAATGAGAAGGGATTTCCAAGAGAATTAATATCTATTAGACCCTTGATTTGTAGATGATACCGTCATCTTTTATAGAAGACTCAGAAAAGCAGAGATGATTTCAAGTAGATTCAGCGAGAAAAAGAGGATACCATATGGAAAATCTTCTTCCTGACAAATGATTTGGCGACTTTCAGATAATATAGCAATTATCGAGACTGATAATATGAGGTTTACCTAGGAGACGCAATTCCAGAAAACGCAGATAACGATGATGCGAAAGGACAATTGAGGAAAAGGGCAGCATCATGATGAGGTTTCTAGCCTCGAAGAAGTCTTCAACCACGTCACGGGCAGTGTTCTCCTCGATTCCTTGTTTTCCTTGACTGATAGTTCCATCAGAGTGCTGCTGTGTTGCTGAGACACGGTGCGACACCTCAGTTACGTCAAGCACTCCCTAGCATGGGAAAGAGGCATAGGACGCTAAAGTTGTCTCCTTAACAACAACCGCTTGATCTGATGGAATGTTTTAGTCTTTGAGAGGTCCGATAAAGGCATCTCTAGTGGTATATGTTTCGGCGTATTCTTGCACGCCTCATCAGTGCCACATGCCCTACGGCTCACCTCTGCCACAATCAGCAATCTGTGTCGAACAAGTATCACTCTACGTCAAGTGAAAAGATCATTTGAGGCCGTGGTCTGTCAAAGTGATTGATTGTTGACTGCATGGCTTACGATGTTACGCCGGTATCATATGTCCATACCTCCAATCGACTACCTTGACCGGCTAGTACAACTAATCTATCATCACATGATCCCTGTCATCACAATTAACAGTGCGCTTCACT
The DNA here is from genome assembly GCA_019055375.1 of Parelaphostrongylus tenuis. Lineage (NCBI taxonomy): Eukaryota > Metazoa > Nematoda > Chromadorea > Rhabditida > Metastrongylidae > Parelaphostrongylus > Parelaphostrongylus tenuis. The sequence continues at coordinate 64,707 of JAHQIW010004047.1, read as the reverse complement.
GCACTCCTTGCATTCATTTGTTTGCTCGTATTGATCCTCCACAGAAATCTTCGAATGCTTCACATCTGGCTTCGAGTGCTGCTTGAGGACTTTCGACCTCTTTGTGATTTTAGAATGCCGGTCGAGGCGATTCTCTTTTCAATCTTCAAATAGCTGAGCTGAGGGATCTCCTAAGGTGTTCGTTGACTGATTTCAACGGAGTGTTGTGGGAGGGGATCAAGCCACCACCTTACCTATCACCCTATTTCTGATATATCGCATCACTAGCCACTGCTCCACACCGTACCTGGCTGATACAATATAAAGCCGACATCTGCAAGCAGCACCTCTATTACGTATTCGCGAATCATTCTTCTTCTAGATCTCGTAGCTAGATGGTGAAAACGATAAGTGGATGAAGCTCTCGGTTTCGGCCGATCCCTGAGGAATGCGTCATGCATTTGCCTCCACTTGCTGCATTGTTTGAGTGATTGAATACATAAATCTGGCCTTTACAATGCCCTCGGTGCCCCTAGCGACGTATCAAGTCGACGCTGTTACGGTCCCAGACGAATCTGGCACCAATCCACTATCCTAAAGGGATGAAAGTTGGTGAGCCAAAAGCGCGAGATCGAAACCATCGACCAGAGCGTCTTGCAGAGCACCCTCTAACCACTGCGGCCCAGGCGCTCCGTATCTACAGGACTAGCAAGAAATCCGTGAGTATACGCGCTCCATTTCCAACGAAGACCCAAGGCCACCCGCGTCGCGACCGCACCGCAGCGACGAGTTCCAACCTTTTCCGTTTCGTTGGGTCGTGGCGAGCCTCGGTGGTCATCTCCCTCCTTTCACATCCCTTTCTTCGTTCCATTCGTTGTCCTCGGTTGTCTTAAAATTCTCAGGCTTAGCCCAAAACGAAGAAATCCTGGTCCATTTTCAGATGGTCGAAAAAAAGGAAGAGGAAAAGAAACGCCGTTCTCGTTCAGCGTCGTCCAGCAGCTCGTCCTCCTCTGGCAGCTCCTCGAGCAGGTACTCGTTCCAGTCCTCAATATAACTATACCTTGTATCGCAGAGAGAGTGGTAGCAGAGCAGGCGCTCCGCGGATAGGGATAAGAAGGGTCGTCCTCGAGGTTTAAAGTTTAGTGTATCACTCAACATCGCTGAATCTATAGTCATACCAATCTTTGAAAAAAAAAATGGATAATTTCGCAGTGGCTGCCAGCTCACTGGGTTTATAAAGCGAAATCGCATATTCGACCAAACCTGTTTAAGGTTGGTGGCTGATAGCTAACAGAGAGATGTTGAAAAATGAGTAATCGTGCAAATGTGCCTCGGTGGTGTAGTGGTAGACCACGCGTCCCCGGATAGGATGAAACGCGGGTCCGATTCCCGCCTGAGGCCGTGTTTTTGCTCACCACGCAGATCTCTGAGTTAAAATGGATAATTGAGAGAATGTTGGCTAGTTAAATGAGTTCTTTTGTGGTTATAAGGGAAGCAAGTGAACAACCCAGCTCATTCGCTGGAGGAGTTTTCGTAGGAGTGTTAGTAAGCATCCGAAAGCCAAAACTTCCGGCTATCGCCCCACATGGCCGGTTTTTCAAAGCGTTCTCAAAACGCTGTGATCTCCATTTAAAATTATGTCCCAGAAGCGCTAGTTCTCGCTGGACAGAGATCTTTTTTTGGACTGTTAATGATCATTCGATAGCGTAATTATTTGAATCCAACACTTTGCTTATATCTTGAAAAGCAAAGGAAAAGCTCTGTCTCGTGAGAAATATCCGCGTCTGCCGCAAGAAATCTCGTTCTGTAGCAACGTCAAAAAGGCTTTTTCAAGTAACGGCGACTGGGCGCTGTAGCCTAAAGTGTTAGCTTTCGATTGGTTACTAAAACTCTCATGAAAAGTCTCTTTCCAGCGAATGAGGTCGGTTTTCCATTTGTTCCCTTATAGTCAGTATAGTAAGAGCGCATGTGGCGCAGTGGTTAGAGGTGCTCTGCGTCGCACACGAGGTCAATGGTTCAATCTCGCGCTCATGGCTCACCAAGCCATCCATCCCTCCGGGGTTGGTAAATTGGTACCAGAGCAGGTTTCAAACTTATCTGGGAGGATAAGCAGCACTGACTCGCTACAGCGGGAGGCTACCGCGAGTCATTGTAAAAGGCCAGATATGCATTCTATCACCTCAAACGAAGTTAAAATTGAAGTCAAATGCATGGCGTATCCCTCAGGGATTGATCAACGCCGAAAACTTTATCCTTTTTATCCTTTATCCCTTATAGTTATAAAGAACCGACATGTGAATTTACAGTCCACTTCCTTTCGTTTTCTTTTCTCCTGAGTTCTTTTTTTCAGTGGATCGTCTGGTTCTTCTCGTTCATCAAGTAGTTCAAGTTCTTCGCGCTCTCCATCTCCTCGTACCAAAAGGGATTCTGGAAAGGTACGTCTGATCTTTCGTATTGCTGATGTTATAAGAAATTGTTTTTTCCAGGGCACTAGTACTCGTGGTCGTTCTCGCTCACCGCGTCGCTCGCCGGCAAGAGCTCGTGCTGAGCGTGGGGGCCGGTAAGATTTTGTGAAGTTTTGAGAGCATTAAGGGATTTTATAATTAGTGTACTCGAAAGAATTCAATCATAGGTGAGCGCGTGAGTCGTCGATCACCGTCACCTCGTCGTCGCCGTGTTTCGGCTTCGCCTAAGCGTCGTGCCGATCGCAGCGCAAGCCGCGGTCGACGCCGTTCACCGCGTCGTCCATCGCCACGTCGAGTATCACCGAGAAGATCGCCTAAGAGGTGTTCCCCTTTTGTTTTGCTTTGTTTGGCCTGTGGTAGTCGTTTGGTATTCTTGTCATTGCTTCAGATCTCCCCGTCGGACGTCTCCCAGGAAAGCAAGTCCATCTAAGCGCATTTCAATCAGGAATCTCAGTCGAAATGTGACAAAGGTATGGAATACTTCCACCTTTCTCTGACTACAGAGTCTGTTACAAAACAGTCCAGTCCTAATAAGCCTACACATTTGTGGCATTAGAGTAGTTCAATCTTTTGTATCATAATGATGCATATATCTTGCTATGCATAATGTGTAGCTCCTAAATCGAAGGGAATACGAAAAGTTGGTATGATTGATCACTAGTGAGCTAGATAATATAAGGGACAGACACAGTGTTAAGCATGGAACGGTTCTTTTTTGGTTATCCGGCAGGGAACGAAGAAACAGCCCTCTTTGCTGGACAAAGATTTCCTATTACATTTTCAATAATCATTCGAAAGCTTGAATTTTGGGCTACCGCACCACATACTTATTTATTCAAAAGGCTTTTTTGTGGCATTGTAGCATTTGAAACAAGATAATGTTTCACATATCGCGCGCTTTTATTATTCGCTCTTATACTTCTCTGGAAATACATAAAGCATACGAACTTTTAGAGGAAATCTTGTGTCATAGTCGTGCATGTTATTTAGTTACTTTGAAAACTGGAAAAGATCCTAAATTTCATAACAAAAATCACATTCCGCTGGTGAGCCTACGCTTGCATGGTCTATCGATCGAGCGTTATCGAGCCAACATGCACTCTGCCGAGAAGCAGTGGGCGGCCTATGTGCGAAACACATCTCACTTTCCCTGGTACAACTGCATGAAAGGGTCCTTTAAGGGAAAAGCGCGGCCTTGGAATTGTCGAAACTTACGCTATCGAATGGTTACTTGAATTGAGAGAAGTGCTCTGTCTTTGCGAAAATCACGCATTTGTATAGCTCAACTTTTCCTTTCCTATAGCGGTGTCAGGAAAGTTTTTGTAAATGGCATACACGTTTTTGAATTCTTCAAGATTTGAGCTATCGAACGATTCCAAGCAGTCCAAGTAGAATTTTGTTCAGCGAACTATAGGGGAATGATAAAAAAGCGCTTGGTGCGTGTGGAACGTAATTTTATTCCCAGTGCCACAGCGCTATAAAAAAGCCTTTTCAAAAATAAAAACAAACACGTGGTGTTATATTCCGAAATTCAAGTTTTCGATTAATTTCAAACACTCTCATGAAAAGCTCTTCTCCAGCGAAAGGATTTTTCTCTTCATTTCGTTCCGGTCAACCGAAAAGAACTTCTAAGACCATTGATTATAACTGAAATGAGTGTACATCGTTATTTAATCGTTTCGGAACCAACCGGTCACCGTGTTACTGGCCATCGCATTAAAATAAGTTTTTTTTTTCAGTATTCAGCAAGCATTTTCAACGCGGAAAACTAATTCACTGTGGTTCTATTGCATTTTTTGATTGGGTCAATGAAAAATACCGGGAAAGTGCTCAAGGAGCTTTTGATAGTTGTTTCTGAATAGCCAGTTTTAAGGTTCACCTGTTTGTAAAACCGCGCGCACCTTCCTGAAAGGTTAATAGCTGTGGTCAGTAAGCGGAAATGTTGCTACTCAGCCTAAATTCTCAATTCAGGAACATTTGGCTGAGATTTTTGGAATGTACGGCCAAATAAAGAGTTGTGATTTACCACCGGAGAGATTCTATCCTCATCTCCACAGAGGTTATGGCTATGTGGAATACGAAAATGCCGAGGATGCTGAGAAGGTATGTTAGTGATAGCGTTCATTTTATCTATTCATGAGGGTTATTAATCATTTCGACGTATAAATCGCAATGAATTCACTGGGCGATACTGTGGAGAGGTAAAACAGTGTAATTCAGTACGAGACGCACACTTTAAGATCCAAGGTTTGAAGCGCTTTAATTTCTTTAATTATTTAGTTGTCAACTAACGTGGAAGTAATTGCACTTCGGTGTGCTATATGTATAATAAGCTCGAAAACTACTGTACTATCTATCTTCTCGTGAGGACTAACCATCAACATCAATATGTTTAAATAACTTATAACTCGGACATCAACGGACATAACAACGAAGGAGGAATTAAAGTACCTTTGAAGAACTTACTACTACAGCCATTGGATTTCGTTGGAAAAATTTAGTTGTGTGCTTAAATACTCAAGGAAATATACAAAAATAGAGTTTGTTGTAAATGAAGCCTCCTATCGAAGTTTAACTGGGAAATCTGTTGGATGGTGCCACAATGAAACTGGAAGAACTTCCAACCATTATCGTTTTTGGTCATAGGTTCTATATTGACCAGTTTTTCCAGAAATCAAGGAAGGTCGTTAATTCGGAAAACGATATCTTCAGTTTATTGTCAGCTTAGGCTTTTTAAGCTTTTGGATGAAACTTTTGTGAAGACCATGTAATCGACAACATCGATAAATCGTGCAATTATTCCCCTCATCGTCTTCGCGGCAGTGCTTAGAAATCCTAAAATTTTCAGGAAGCAGTTAGATATGTTTGTCTCCAGAAATTTCAGAGTTGTTATATTAACAAATTTGCACGACTCGTCACAGCTAACGTCTGCGTTTTGAAAGTTCTCAAATTGAGCGACAAATTAGTGTAGGTAACGACATGAGCTAGAGCGAAGTGGAGCTGGTGATGTCGTGGACGGGTAAATTGCGCTATGATAGAGTCAGTGAATGAAGAGAGATAGTGAGGAAAGTTTATGACTACTGATTTCAACTCTTCCACGGCCTTCATCCGCTTTCATCATGTTTTATCGTCTATGTCAGTGTTCCTTCAAAATCCAAAATGCTTCTCTTTGGCTATAGTGCACTAATTGAGAAGATATCAACTTAAGAAGATACTTACGCTCTTCTGATTAGCATATGAGTGCATATTCGTACACGCTACCTCTCGGAATGCAAGCTGGGTCAGTAAGTGCTTTCACTTTACTGAACCCTAGTTGTGGCTTTCTACTCAATATTCATTCGACTCTCTGGAAAGAATCGTTTGAAAATACACCGATGAGTAAAGCCTGCGGCTCGAATATCTCTACGACATCTTATTATGTTTTCTTTTGAATACCTGTTTATGTCCTTGTGGATTTTTGCAGTTTGTCAATTATATCTTGATTTCGTGATACTGTCACTTTGGTTTAGTTGACGATCTTTCCCTTATAGCTGACTTAGTATGCTGCAACTTTAAGGCCTTGAAGTATTTCGATGGTGGTCAAATCGACGGCCAAGTGGTTAGCGTGGAGTTAACGCTGAATCGTATTGTATCTCGACGTACCCCACCTCGTAAAAGTCCACTGAGGCGCAGGTAAGCGGTTATATTATTGAGCTCGTTTCTTTTTCTTCAATTATTGCAACTTATTGTGTCCAGTTCTCCAAGAAGACGTTCACCGGCTGGAAGAGAGCGTGGTGGCGGAGGTGCAAACATGGTCCCACTTGGATCGAGCCGTTTCAATCGCAGTCGTTCGCGTTCTCCTCGTAGAAGGCGCAGCAGATCATAATCAGGTTGGTGCATCATGTGCAAGGAAAAGCGTTGGGATCATCTTGCTGTTGTAGAATGGAGAAACACTCTTTCAGCATACTTTATCATACTGTTAGATAACAAAATGGTTAAGTTTTCAGGTTGGATCTTGAGTGCTACGAGTTACTGAGTTTGCTCATTTAGGTGGTTTGTTTGAGTCTTAACGATCCTCGTTTTTGACGTTGACACTCGTGTTCTACTCCCACAATCGCAGTTTTTTCTTTTGTTTCGGTAAGATCATTTTATAACACTTTTGCAATGTATGGATTGCTTCACTTTATACACTTTTGCAATGCTGTTCTTAGTGGAATGAAGTTGAACAATAAAGATCGTAATGTAAATGTGCACAATGGATATTGTAAGATGACATCTAACGCAGGCATTTCACAGTTTTAGTTCTTTACTCTCCCCATATGAATGCCTCTTATCCTAAGTTTATTATCCCTATGTGTATGCTCTCTGCGGAAAGGTGTACCTTTGGCAGTCTCATTAGCCCATAAATATTGGTGGTAGGCTTGTGATCTTTGTTCATTGTTAGGGAAACAAAAAACCACAAGAGAAGTATAACATTTCATTATACATTACGATTAAGAAAGAAACAGTAGTCAAGATTCATAAGTTTGAATTTAATTTTACAGTTGGACAATCTCAAATCTTGAACAGTCGGGAAGATCTGTCGCATCTTTTACAATGGAAGTTCCGAATTCACAACGTAGGAAAGTACCACTACCTCCACGTGCTGTTGTTCCGGGATTCACAATCACCGTCTTGTTGACTACCTAAAATGATTTTAGTTGTGAAAAATGGAGCAGGCATATGGCCAGACATATTCTCCCATGACCATGAAGTGCTGTGAGTTTGAACACACGGCAATGTGTGCTTTAGGAAAAACACTTTCCCCAATATGGTAAAAACCATTTCGTTATTGATGTCATCGCACAGATCTTTGTGGAATGACTGTTTTTCGAAAGAATTTCAGTAAGAAAGTGTCAATAGAAGTCGGTCTTTGTATTATCTCACTTTCACCCAACGGAATGGATATGTCTGAGTGCTCGACTTGTGTGTACCTGGACCAGAAAGCTGACATTAAGAACAAGGTGGATATATGGCTAAGCAGAAAGAAGCATGCTGTTTTAGGCTATAAGATCTAATGTAAAACATAAAGAACGCACGTCTCCTAACCGTGAAGTCAAAAACGTAGTCGCTACGTAAGCACAACGAAAATTCTCATCATCATTCAACACGCTAAAAAAGAGGGATTTGAGGAGTGAATTGTGTTATTCAATTTGAACAGATCAAAGATTAAAGACGTTCTTAGGCGTGCTAGATTGCAAAAAAATGAGGGGAATAGAATAAGCGATACTGATGTTGATCGTGGACCACAGTCGTAGCTGTTGGATTTCACAGGATTTGAAGAACACAGCAGGAAGATCGCCGACTTCTATGTTTGTCTAGTCTATACAGCGAGCAGCATCCATTAAGGTGCTACTACATATGAAACAAATTGATAGATTACTGAAGCCGTCATAAGTAACTAGATGATGAACAGGACAAGTAGTACAGGTAACATTTGTCGTGATATATCGAGTTACAAAGAGAAAATCGACAATACGGTTGTCTCTGGATGTCATCAAATTAATTTGCTCTCCTCATGGTTTTCTTGAAGTGAAGTTCTGTAACAGAAATTTGTAAGGAGACCACGGTTAGGGAACGTTGTCATACTGTGGTGTACCAAGTTTTAAGTAGATCAAACCACTAGACTTCTGAGGCCTTTAAATAGCATAATACCAGTTCTTTTCACTTTTCAGAGAATATATATCATGTCTGTTACACAACCGAAGGCGACTTAAACCTATCGATTCTGATTCTGGGATGATTGTTTTCATTAGTGATACCGGCACCCTTCAAGAATGGTTGTTGAGGAGGACATGACATGTTTTCTTTCTCTTATAAGGATGTGAAAACGCACAAATATATGACTGTCTATGACATCCCTATATTCGAATGTTTTTTAAGACCTCTCTCAAAATTACATCTTGACAGCATTAAACTTTTATGAGGTCTGTCACGTCACTTATACAGCGCAATACACGTGTTTCGGCCTTGCAGCCTCGTCAGTTGCACAGTGCTCCTCGTCTATGCCAATCCTTCTCGGGGAGAGCGTTTTTACATGAAGGAATCGTCGACGAATTTGTTACACCACGTGTAAAGTAAGAATTCACTTGAGCAACTGTCGAGGCTGCAAGGTTGGACCACGTGTATCGCACCGGATAAGTGCCGTGACAGACTCCATAAAAAGCTTAAAATATGCTTCCAAGATGTATCTACCTTGAGCGAGGTCTTAAAAAAATCGATTGTAATGAAACCTTTATGATAAAAATATCAGCCCTGAGCAATCGGACATTGCAGTGATATGCTACTCGTTGGTGAAGTGAATCTACACGCCGTGTGACGCGTTCGTCGATGATTCCTCTATGTAATGAGGTTGCTTCTGAAAGGATTGGCACAGACGAGGGACACTGTGCAAATGACGAGGCTGAAAGGCCGAAACACGTGTATTGCAGTGTATAAGTGTCGTAACAGAGCTCAAGAAAGGTTTAAAATATGCTGATAGGATGTGTAAATGAGACGATTAAACCGTATAACCTATCATCATTGGAATGCTTGAAGAAAACTTGTCCAGTCTCAATGGGTAAACATCAAAACGTAATAACAGTCGGAGAACTATCTATGATTTCAATTTCCATCACACTGATTCACAAGAGATTGAACTACCGCTGAGAACTTGTTAAGCCTTTTATCCGAGTTCCAAAACTAAAGATCCTTAGACGGAAAGAATTTGTGACCTTCAAATTGTGGATTAAATCCGTAAATCATAGGTATTTTGTCAAAATTTGGAGCACAGTTTACTCTTAACAATAAGAGAATGAAGGATAAAGCTCTCTGCGTTGCTTATTATACCCTATGTTCGTCCTCATCTAGCACCGTTTGAGGCGTTTAATGCATAAGTGTTCTTTAAAATGAGTCGCGGTGACTTATGGATGTAATAAGTCAGTGCTGCTATTCTCCCAGACAAGACGTAGCAATTAGCCAACCACGCAGAGTTGGAGGGCTTGGTAAGCCCTTAGGACGGGATCGTACCATCGATCAATTTGCGTCGCAGAGCACCTCTTACCAATGCGCACATGCGCTCTCGTAATAATCTCACTAAGAATTCAAATTAACATATATGTAGATATAAATGACTTAATGAGTAGAAAAACCAGTTTACCTTGATGAATGAGGCCAAGACAGAAGGGCAGACAATCACGTGAGGTGCGCTGTATAGGTTGCAGATTCTTATGCACTCTTCTATTGAACTTGGAAGTGCTGGTGGAAAGAGAGGATACAATGAACTCTGTCTGAAATGTCGAAGTGCCTAACACCTGGAAAGAGACACCCAAATGAAAAAAATATTTCACCGACTCTAACATATGAGAAGCAAGGCGGGCTATTCTATCACGATTCTCTTGATCTTCTGAGCGATGCCATTCGTTTTTGCTGAGATGCGATATTATCTGAAGACGACGTAAAAGGAGCTGTTATTACTGATGAAGGTGATAATGAAGAGGGCACCAACGAAGACTCACCTCACTGGTTGTGAGAGCTAACTCGACTCCGTTGATACGAACAACACAAGGCTCTGGCACCGAATGAAATCTCTAAAGATGAAGAGTCGATGGAGAACAAACTTTAGTCTAGAGGTTATTACTCCACATACACGACCAAATTTTTTACAAAAGTCGGAGCAGACTTTGAATGGAGGCGTTGGAAAAGCGCACGTAGAGCAAGCATCACGGAACGGAGCAGGCTGTATGATCAACTCCGTACGGCATCTGCAGCAAGAATATACCAAGACAATCGATGAAATATTATAAGTTCAATTCAGTGACTTGGAAGAATTCGAAACCCACCCTTCAAGAGATAGTGCAATTTTCCTCATAAGCTCATCCATAACATTTTCATATTGTTCAGGAAACTGCGGAGACCGCATAAATGCATTTTTACGTTCCACAAATGGTCCCATCTGAAAAGCCGAATTATTACAGTTTACAACATGACCACAGCAATGATTTAGGAGCGCACGTGAAGCAGTGGGTAGACGAGTCCTGTGACACACATGGTCGATGGTTCGATCCTGCGCTCAAGGCTCACCAACCCTTCCGCCTCTCAGAGGTCGGCGAATTGGTACCAAACTTGTCAGGAAGTACAGCAGCACTGACACAATACATCAGTAGGCTACCGGGAGTCATTGTAAAGGTCAGATATGCATTCAACCACGTCAAAGGATATTCGATGAAGACGAATGCATGACAAATTTCTCAGAGATTGATCAGTGCCAACAGCTTTATCCTTACTGAATCGTGATTTATCAATCGGAAAATAAAGACTAACCAAGATGAGAACATGTGGTTGCTGCTGCTTAACCATTTCAAGGAGATCACAGAGTTGTTCGTACGAACAATTGTCATTAGATGTGAAAGGACCACATGCACACCATAAACGAAGATTTTCTAAATTGTTTCCTACAAACATTGAGTGGGCTTCTAACATTTTATCGCCATCAATTTATCAGTTAATTATGGAACTGTTCTACATTCTTCTCCACGTCAATCTCAAAAGCGACTCGAACGTTACTATATGCTACTTCAGAACTCGAAAGAAAAGAAAGACACGAATTTGAGATATCAACATTGAACGAGAACCATTTCATGGATTTGTAGCAGCACAGAAATAGAAAACTACTTTCTTACCATCATTTACAGGCCGTCCAAGAGTTGATAAGGGCAGAGGAATAGGAAAAAACTGATGAGTCGCCATAAAACGATTGCCATTCTCGAAGGAACCAAGCAGAGCAACCATCTGAAGAAATAGAAAAACACTACGTCAACTTGTCCTCAAGCCTTCTAAGGAATCATAAGTGCCTATCAATAGGTATATCTGGACATCCGAGAAAAAGAATTTTTTTCTGAGAACGAAAGACCTAAGGCCGAAATGAAAAGACTGATATGCCGTTACCTGTCCCGGAAAGATAGTAACTTCAGGTAGACGAGTGAGATCGAGCTCTATCACAGTACCCGCTTCATCATCCATCAACAGAGATACGCACTGGTCACTAAGTTGCAGATCATCTAACAAATCTCGCACAATTTCACCGTAGACATATTCAGAGCTCTAAAACTTCTATAGTTGGCACTTTGTGATAACTGAAGTGCATAATAAAACAGAACTAGTCGTTGGAAGATTGCAACAAACCGAAGAGCCCGGTACAGGAACAGACCAGCTGGGGACTTGAGGATTAGCTTGACGACATCTTGAAGCGAAGCTAGCTAGGCGTCCGCATTTTGCTTAAAAACGATAATAGTTGTAATTATAAACCACTGACACTATAGAATCTTAGAACCAGCAATTCTGTGGCGACGAGGAGAAACACAAAGAATTTGACAAACTGAGTTGTCCAAAAACTGGAGAAGGTTCTAGTGAAAACACCTCCTACTCTGTTCGACCCTTTGGGGACAAAGCCTTTTTGCTTTTTTCTTGGATTTTTTAATAGCCATCCGAGAGCTTAGATCACGGCAGATGATAGGGTACTTGGTTTGTAAAAACGTCTTTTTAGTGCGCTGAAGCAGCCAAAATAAGATTACGTTTCACTTCGCCAATCATTTCTTGCTTGACTAAGATCTGAATACTTTTACGCGTTCATACGAATGCACGCCGTCCCCAATGGGTTAGTTAGACAAAATTCACTTTTAACATCGAGTCAAAACCTTCTCAAGCAGAATTTCCGTACTGACCAATATTGATGGAAAAGGAACACGTGCTCACCGTCAATTATGTTTGTTGGCTTATCGATTGCGTATAAACTCGATGGTATCGAAGATAGGACACTGACTGCGACAGAACCGCCTACAGTTGAACTACTAACAAACATCTGCCCTTGCATTTCTCGTACGACAACGTTCCGCTGTAGTCTTGATTGGTACTTCGCATTCGATGGTGATGATCTGAAGTGACTCAAACCGATAGCAGAAATCAAGAAGCAGTACGATTAAATGAGATAACAAAATGAGTAGTAGAGCAAAGAATTTATGAATGATGATTCAAACGGTTAGAGATCAATGTATCACCGGCAACTTCCCTACATCACCCAGTTATCGGGCCCTAACCGGTAATGCTTCCATTCGAACCTGCACTGCAATAGATCTTCTTGGAATGGTCTTTGTGATGGGCAAGGCAACACGAAGACATCACATTTTCTTTATAGGCTCCTTTTTTACTCTTTAGCAGAAAGACACTTATAGGTAGTGTGATGAAATTTCTCTGTTCACTTGTCGTAAATGAGAGGCACCACATCTATTTCTACGCAGGTCTGGTAGAATTTAAACCCTTGACAACGTCATGAGTCTTTTTCAGCTCATCTCTCTCTCTTTTTACCTCTCGTATGTCCCGGAGAAAAAATATGTATTGGCTCGCGCTTCTGCGCACTACCTGGTACTTAATTGATGAACTTATTCCATTAATGCTGTTCTTGCTTCGGATATTGTCTCTTATTTGATTGTCTCTCATTTGATATTTATTACAAAACCTACGATCAGTAGTCCCACAATACCCTACAAAAAATTTGTATTTAATAGCAGCATTCAATTTATAACAACTTCTCATAACAGCAAGCAGAAACTTTTGAAAAATGACCTACAAACAAATCATCTTCACTAAATTCATTGAGAAGCATTGGAGCTGTCTTTCTTTCAAACTCTATCAAATACTTATGATAAATCAACTAATTAGTTACGATTAGTTCGAGTTTCATCACAAACCAACTCATTGTCACTGTAGCTCGCCACGCAACCACGTCGCGTCGTGCAAGCTCTTAACGTCGTTGTCAAGGGGTCAAGACTTTCAGAGGCCTGTTGTGGCAGCTCTAGGGGTTGACGTACGTTTCGGCATTCATTCGCACGCCTCGCCAGAGCCATATGTCCCACGAGCTGCACAGTAAAGATGGTTGCAAATGGATTAGTCAAGACGTGGAACATCACGTGATGCTGCCGTCTTCACTAATTTTTAGTAGATGGCTTACGCGGGTTGTTACAAAGCATGTAACAATACCTTTCAATCGACTATTTTTCAGATACCTCGCTTAAGAAAAATATGGTCTGATGGGATGTCCTGAGCCTTTCCGAGGTGAATACCGTCACATCACGGGGTATTGTACGTTGTCCTGGTTGATCCATCTGCGAAAATCTTTACTGCACGTAGAAGTGTCTCGTAGTGTATACGGCTCAGAGAAAAGTGGGCGAGACCGTTGAAATGTACGTAAGCCACTGGCGTACCAAATCTCGGAAAGTCTTAAGATACTCTCTCGAGCTTTAATGGATTTTTTAGCAAGATAGTTTCAAGCACGATAGCGATTTTTGAATATAGTCAACTGACAAGTATTGAGCACTATCATGCCAATACGAAAAATCTTCGTAAACCTTCCCAAAATAGGTTAAAATCACCCAATTCCTAGCGCAACCTTATGACGCATTCAAACTTGACCTCCACCTACGTGGCCTTAACGATGACTGATTCGAAGATCCTCTCATGAGTCGAAAAAAAAGGGGATGTCACGAAGAAATATTGCAACTTACGCTACAGGTGCAAAAGCACGATATTTGCCGGTAAGCTGAGTGGATCCGAAATCTTCATAAGACGACGTATCCATCTCCATCGAAGAGACATTGAGCGAGCACTCATTCACATGACGCTCTCCCAAAACCCTCAAAGAATCGACGTTGTGAGAAAGAAGAACTCAAAAATGAAGCCAGAAAGTTCACTCAGATCGTCACCTCCTCGACGTCGAAGACGAAGGTGTAAGCACTCGATCGAGGTTCCTTTTCAATTTCTTACTCAGTTCCTTGAAGGAGAAGAAACTGGGTAATCGAACATTAGGAAAAGGGCAAGACAAAACATTAGCTCACTGCTTCCAAATGTTCGAGAATGCCGAGATCAATCTCAGTTTTCTTCATATTTACTGCCGACGCCACCACTTCGTCGATAAAATCATCTACAGTGAGGTTGAACTCTGTTGCCAGCGTATTCACTAAATAGAATAAAGAACAGCTTAACTGAGTTCAAAGGTGAAAGGCTGGTAGCTGACAGCTACGACAGGGACTTATCGGAGAATGAGTGATGGGAAATCAGTGGCTTCTCTGGCGTAGTGGTAACACACGCCTCCTCTATGAGTGAAACGCGGGTTCAACTCCCGTCTGAGGTCGGATTTTTGCTTACCATTCAACTCTTCAAGGTGTATCTGACATAACATAGCACTGCAAAAAAAGCAAGAAAACAAAAAGAAATTTGACGAATGGAGAACTTTACTTATATCAACGTTTAGTGGCTACATGGTTCTCTCTAGCTTATTTTTCCATTCATTTTATACTCCTAAGAGAATTGAGTGGCGAGCAAAAACACGACCTCAGGCGGGAATCGAACCCACGTTTCATCCTATCCGGGGACGCGTGCTCTACCCTTCATTTTATATTGACAAACAATCTCTTGCCGTAGTGAAAGGGTTACTCTTCTTTATTGAAAAAGAAAACGATTCATTTCCTTTTGGTAGCACAGTTTTCAGGCCTATCCCCTACACTCTACGAGGAGTTCTCATAAAGATTGTTAGTAATCATTCAAACGCCTAGATTTCGAAGTAGCCGTATAGTGGCCGATGTTCTGAAAAGACCCTTTTATACGCCGAAAAATTCAAAACAAGTTTATGTTTCACGTGCGCATATTCATCGAAGGACAGAGCTCTTTCTTCAGACTAATAGTAATCGTTCGATAGCGTTAAATTTACCGATTCCAACGATATGCTTATACCCTGAAAAGACCGCTTCTCTGCAACGCAGCAGGGAAAATAAGATTGATTTAGACGCGCGAGCAGGTGGTCTTTGGCCAATTCACGGCCGCTGAATGTGGCCGCTAGATCGGCTGAGGCAATCTCGATTGATTTTCGAGCATACGAACGAGTAGAGAAGATCTCGTAGCATCTGAATGTCTTCAAGTCACTGTTGGAAACATCATAAACGTTCTGGCCTTGTGAATTACATCAGAGTGGTAATAATGAGGATTGATTTACCCGTATTAATGGCAAAATAAAAGTATTTGAAGCGTTTTTGCAGCAGAATCATAGGTTTGTCATAGGTTTTATCTGGAATTTTCCTTTCAAAACGGAGAAACAGTTCCGAATTGAATAACGAAGATTGCACTACGAGATGGACCAAAAATCGATCGATAATTGCGGACCCCCATTGGCGCCTCATTCAGCGGCCTGTGAATTGGCCAAAGCTTGCAAGCGCACGCGATCTTATTAAACCCAATACTCTGCATAGAAATGGTCTCTCCAGAAAAAAAGCATAGCGTTGGAATAATTGAACTTTACGCTATCGAATGATTACTGTTAGTTCAAAGAAAGAGCGCGGTGAGAGATATACGTGTGTGAAACATAATGTTATTTTGAATTTTTCAGCGTTATAAACGGCTCTTTCAGAACAACGGTCCATGTATACGAGTAGTTTGAGATTTGAGCTTTCGAATGATTATTAACATTCTTTATGAAAACTTTTGTCGACCGTAAGGGATAGGCTTAAAAATCTGTGCTAGCGAAAGGAACTGAACCGAAAACTCCTTCACATAGACGACTGCCCGAGATACCTTTATTCATTAGTACGTCATTCTCTGGCATCGAATAGCCAAAATCCGATAACGACTCAGAGAGAACGGCATAGTCGATGTACACCATGGCGGATTTTCCTAAAATTTTCCACTAAACTCGAATTTACAATGAAATTTTCTAGTGGAGAGGCAAGAGAACTTCCATGAAACAAGAAATCAGAAATTCATGGGAAATACGGAAAAAATTTCTGTTTTCCCGCCTACATTCAAATGTATGACGTCGAATCAGAAGCCTTTGGTGCAAGTTTCCGTACCTTCTATGAGCTGGCCAGGTGGAGGCCTTCAGGTGTTGGGCTTCTAGTTAAAGATTGGGAGCGCTTTGTTCTAGCGTTCTCTAGCTCTAATGGGGCAGGAGAAATCATCTGTTCTATACAAGCGCCCTGTATAGCTGACGTGGGGTCCTGGCTGGACGCCGTGACCGAGTGGTTGTGATGTTGGTCACGGCATGCGTGGAGCCGAGGTCTACCCCCCACTTCTCTCCGGCAATCAACAACAGCGTCCTGTGGAACGCCACGGCCAGGCTATCCTCGAGGTGCAAGGAGACTTGCTCAACCAATATTTTACGACGTTAAAGAGGAAAACGAAAACGGAAATGAATAGTGGAAGTACTGGGATCCACAAGTGAGAAAAAACACTATAATTATGCATCAATCGAATGTCTATTGATATATATATATATCATGCTGCCTTTGAAGTGCTCAAATAAAAAGAATTATAGTAATAGTAGAGTCGATTTGGCCGTTTCCCAATCAAATTTGAGCCTCCCATAAGTGAAGTCGGAAGATAAATATTGATAAACAGTCATTCTTATAAAGGATAAAGCTTTCGGCGTTGATTAATCTCTGAGGGATTCGCCATGCATTCGTCTTAGATTTTTTATTCTATGTGAGGTGATTGAGTCCATATCTGTCCCTGGTAATGATGACTTGCGGTGGTCTATCGATGTATCCAGTCCGTGTTGTTTATCCTCTCAGGCAAGTCTGCGTGACCAATATACTACCAACCTACCTACTCCGGAGGAATGAATGGCTTGGTGAGCCATTCGCCAGATCAAACCATCGATCTTGTGTGTGACGCAGACCACCTCTAACCACTGCGCTACATGCGGTAGTCATTCATATATCTGCCAATATAGCAAAGCTTTTCACATTTCTGTCATGCTGTGAACCTGAGCACTGAGCATTAGCTCTAGTCATATGTGCTCATGCCGTGTGCCATTTTTTAGGAACTAATAGCAGAACTTATCAAAATACTCAAACTCAGATCAGACAGAGCAGCTCTATTATGAGAAATAAGTAGGTGGCTTTTTTATTTTTTAAGCATTTTTTTTGAAAAGTGATTCTCCTCTTCAGTTGGTTGATAGTGACATACAAGTGCTTCAAGGTGTTTGACTGCGCGTACGGAGCGTCATGACTGCTGCTTGGATCGTCAACACCTTAGCTGATTTGAATTATGTATGTAGTGGCGGAAATCTGAATTATGTATGTAGTGGTGAGCGCATGTGTCGCAGTGGTTAGAGGTGCCTTGCGTCGCACACAAGGTCACTGGTTCGATCTCGCGCTCATGACTCACCAAGCCATCCATCCCTCCGGGCTTGGTAAATTGGTACCATACAAGCTCAGACTTGTTTGGTAGGATAAGCAGCACTGACTCGGTTCAGCGGGAGGCCTCCGCGAGTCATTGTAAAGGCCAGATGTGCATTCAATCACCTCAATCGAAGTTAAAAATTGAAATCGAATGCATGGCGCATCCCTCAGGGATTGATCAACGCCGAGAGCTTTATCCTTTATCCTTTATGTAGTGGCACTTCAACTAGTCAAAACGCCTCCAAAACCCGCAGAGTCCTAATCTGAAGCACTTATTCTCATCGATGAAGGTACAACTTGTACTTTTCTCGCATGTACCCACTAAGCTGATATTTTGACTCACTGAATACTGTTACTCACATCATCCAGTTTCCATGGAATTCTTGACGGCGAAAATTATTATCTACCATAGTGAATCACTGCTGGGTTAAGAAAGAAGTAAACGAAGTGATTCTGATAAGAAGTCCTAATTTAAAGGTTGAGAATTACGCATTCCTTTATTGTCTTCATACTAGCCACTAGCTCTTTGCGATGGAGCCGCGTCTTCCTGCTGATAATCAGGCAATGGAGTACGTAGAACTGATCCATCATATAGAAGCAGGCGATAGCATGGCAGCAATCGAGGACCAGCTGGTTTTATAGTTTCTTATTATGGAACTCACTGAGCCGCCGGCAGCACAATTAGCTAGGATGACAAGGGTTCGGTACGTCTTTTCCTTCAATTACTAGTGTCTCGTCGGTGTTGAGATGAAGCTTGTTTCAGAGTTCAGCTCCAATTTATTAACAACGTTTTTGATCGTAATCCTATCTAGAAGCAGCTAGCAATGAATTACAGATTCAAAAAATTTTCTTCACTTTTGAATTGAAACACTTCAGAGCATTGTGTCTCAGCGTGTTGGTGTCACCACACAGCGGAATTCTCCTAAGAAAAACGGAAATTTGGAAGATTTTCCAATTTCTGTGGCAGGAATTTAACGGCATCACTTGATAGATCTAATTCGCGAAGTTCTAGAGCGTAGTAATAGCTTGTGCCAAACCGCTCATACACAGTCGAAGCAACAGCGGTCAGTGTGGACACCGACCACTCACAGTGTTTTTCAGCACGATATGAAATCAAGTAACATCTCTGGTTACTGTGAAAATTGTGGAAACAATAGGCTCACTTATAACACAAATGTAATGCGAAACATGTCAATCAAACAGAAACTAAGTGGTGATATCACTCAACACGACATCGAACTCCTCGAGGCGCCGTCTAATCTCCACATCACACCTATCGCCGGGAAGGAGGATAAGTTGTGCGAACATCTCAAACCACCGTAAGTACACTACTGCCGAATTTTAGATCATTACCGAATAAGAAACAAAGGAAGCAAAACATAAAAATCTTTGATTATTCTTCCTATGCCTTCAGCACAAAAGACATTTGGATAGAGCTTAAACCCAACAACCGACGAAAAAAGCCAACCAAACGCGTTGATATCGCATTTTCGCAACAAATTTGCTATCTACAAACTTCAATGGAAGCGAAGGATCAAATCCTCAATGACTAATTGCCCTTTGTCGGTCTGACTACACTCTGCGAAAAATTGTCTATCTGGGACTTACATCAAAGACTGTTTGATGTGCCTTGAGACAAACACGCCAGTGACCAATCTGGAGAGCATGATGAATCTTTTGAAAGTATGCTCGGCTCTCCACAGACAGAGTGTGTCATGTGACTTGTGAATGTACTACTGTTCGTAGAAATAGTATGCTCAAAAATGAGGGGCTGTGGCTGAGTGGTTCATGGCATAAGGTATCGGGATCCAAGGTGCTGGCTCAACCCTTCACACAACATTCCCTTATAATCAGTGATAGAGACAAAATTTTCAAGCAGCAGTTGAAAAAACAAGCGAAATGTTTGAAGACTTGTGGGCGGTGTGATGAAAAAAAACGAATCGCTTGTTAAAAGTGTTGGAATGCGCACAGTAATATGTGGTAACGGATCGTGTTAGGCAGAGTTTCAAGAAAGTGAACATTACCATGCGATCGGCTGCTTTTTACTTTCTCTGCAAGTATTCTATTTAATCTACTAGAATTTTCAAGCCTTTTCAAGGTTGATACGTCAGTAGCTTACGCATTGCACATAGTTGTGATCATCATCATTTTTGTCCTTGGCTTACGGCTGGTAGCAAATACGTGAAGACTGCCTTCCAATCGACTCCTGTTTTGAAGGTGACGTCCATATATCCACCACCGGGCGTAAGTCTTCGACTGAAGAAATGGTGACAAGGCTAATCACGTGCTATGATCAAAGGCACGTCTTCTCATCAATGCTATGAACTAGGTTGGAATAGTGCGGCAGGTGGCTCTGATGAGGTGCACCATATCGCCGAAACGGGCGTAAGCCACTGACTTAACAACCTCGAAAAGTCTTGAAACATTCTCACAGTCTAAAAAAAATAGTTCTCGTATGCAAAAAAGAAGTAGCTTTTGTATCATTTGAGAAGACTGGGCTAGCCTAGTCAACGATCAGAAAGACTCATTTACGGCGGATTCATTTTTCCGCATTCTGCGTTTTTCTGAAGTGAAATCAACAAGACCAAATCTTTATCAGTGCGAGAGTAACTGGAAGATGACATTTGAACTCCTATTACTGAAAGTATCATTAAGATTTGAGAATGAAAGAGGTGAACCCGGCTTGCTGCTCAGCTCATGCCTCATCTACTTACTAGTCAGGCTTTCCTCGACTTGAAAGACTACACAGCTGCTCCATTACTACCATCTAATTTTCCTACAGTTTTTTGAGCAGTAGAGCATAGATCTCTTCCAGCTATCAAAGATCACCGTTGATGACAGTATTCCTTCCTCACTATTCCTCATCTTCAATGTTCTTGGCAATAAATCATTCAAAGTATATGTTGTGTTGCTCATTCGTAGAGTTTTTTAAATCGATTGTAAACGTTATACAGTCATCCGTCTCAGCGGCTTTGAGTGGATTTAATTCTATAATTCTGCATAAAAACGACGCAAATGCCTAACATAACAAGAATAGTGAACTATAAAGATTAATGTAATAGCTGAACGTCTGAAAAAGTAGAAATCGGCGAGTTTTGTGAGGGTTAAAAACATTTGTCCTTGTTACCGGATCTTAAAATAATAATAATGGATCCAACTGTTTTCAGGAAAATGTGAGGCGATGATCTCATCAATTCTATGAAAGTTTACATTCCTTCGCCTCCATTGTGCGTCATTGTATACTTTATTTATATTTCTGCCATCCGTCTCTGTGTATTGCAATTGAGAGATGATGCATTTTGTTCAGTGAAGTGAAATGCAGCTATATCGGGCGCCTTTTGGGGCCGAATGGAATAACAATCAGGGAGCCTCAACTCAAGACGAGGTGCTACATCGCTGTTCACGGTAGAGGAAGTGTCAAAGTGAATGCTCGATGTACATTACCTTTCCAGCTCAACAGTATTATCTTGTATCAGACGTTAGGAGTGATCTTCAAAGTAGCTATGGAATCAATCCATTTCTCCACACTACAAAGTAATGGATCAACTTCATCGTTCAATCAAAAACAATCTTGTCATTCACTGAAGAGATCAGACTGAACACAATTTTAGGACAGCAAACTTCTGCGAAAAATGCGTCGTAAACCGGGATGTGAACATCTCTGGGAAGAGACACATGTGCTTGTTGAGGCGAAAGCGTCCTTTCGTGCCGAGTGAGTAGTACTAATTGTCTGTGGATTTGGAGACAATCAAATGATCTGATTCAGATGATGCTCTCTTATCAAAAAAGCGAGGGAACACATATCCGAAATGTTCACACAGGATGTTCGATGCACTGAAACGCAAACAGCTCATTCATCTTGCTATGCTAAATGGAACCTACAGACATACTGCTCCTTTACCTTGCCCTTCACGAAACATTACATATCATTTTCTCATTGCTTCGTCGTCAAAGCAAGAATCCAAATAGTCACTACTAATTTTTCTTCAACTCTGCTTCTTGGTTATTCTTCTATGTAATTTCAAAGCGAAACTGGTTGTGAATATATCCGTTTGCATTTTTATTCATAGTCGCATGTTATGTGCGTCAGGTGGAACTCGAACCCACATTTCACCCTATCCGGGGGCACTTGCTTGAAGTGTTGAATCACTGTGGGATTATATGGATTCGAGTCCCACGTGACGCCAATGTTTTGCACATCACTCTACATACGGGGCGGATTCCGATATATCAAGCGGACATGCAACCACTTTTGCGCTTCTCAGAAAAGAGAGTGCAGAGCGCATCTTTTAGGAATCAATTAAGGCAAGGTCTTTATTTTTTTGACCTCCAAGTGGTCACTACGCAGTAGTCACTGGGCTATGCGTACTAGGGCCGTATTTCTTCGAGCATTATTTCCGCGCTCTGTTGAGTCTATGTGCACTGCGCTGTCGCCATAAATCTCAGTCTTTTCACTCATCGTTTGCTCGATCACCATTTCAATGGGCATTTTGGTCACAGAACGAGGGGCTGAGTGGATCGTGTGCCGCCCACTGACGATCATCAACAAGAGACAACTCCTACTTTTAGGTAGAACCTTAAGATATCACTGTTTTTAGATCGTTCGGCACGAAAACGCTCAATACAACATCAAAATGAAGCAAGGCTATTCACCTTTGCATAGTGAAGCGGCGCGCAAGATTTACCACGGAACGTGAGGTGACAGACGGCACCTCACAAGGTTTAAGAAGGTAGAAAGAGCTCGTCAGGCGTAAACCGTGAATGGGAGTCCTCAATGATAGTTGTGTTTCTATAGAGATCAAGACATTTACAGTACATTTATTTAATGGAGTTAGCTCAATCAATTTCAAGGTCAAAATGTTTTAGAAACAGTGCTCAGTTGTGTCCTGAATGTTCACGTAGATCGCTTTCGTCTGTGAAAAAGCTCGAAGTGTATCAAGGCAGTTCTCACGACCATGACCGGAGTTCTTATAACCACCGAATGGGACGTTCACCTGAATGTGAACGGCAAAAGTTAGGTAATTATGAAAAATGTCACATTACAATACAAAGGGAAGATGTAAAATAATTGAAATGAAGATCTAAACGAGATAATGGAGCAAGAGATCTTTTATTGGAAATAAATTAAAATTCAGTTGACATAGAAAAGACGTAGCACACCTCCATGTCATGATAGGTATTGATGTAGACGGTACCAGCTTGTAGTTTTGAGGCAAGACGATGACAGCGTGCTAAGTTGCTGTGACACGAAAGATTTAAGATGTTCAGTGGAAAATCGATTATGAACAAGATGGAAACCTTTGTTTCCTATTGTGAGTTTAATTCTTGCTTTCATAGAATGACAAATAACTCTCTGAGATTCTCACGTGAGCTCTTGTCGTGAAACGCGATTAATGGCCACCAACTGAATAGATCTCCCTTCGCTGACAAAAATTTTACTGCATTCGAAAAGACAGTCATGCGTATCCAACCGGTGTGGTGGTGGTATGCACGTAATCTTTAGCTTCTTGCTTCCTTATCAAACTTCGCTGTAGTGCTTACAATATGGAAACTTCGAAATAGTTACGTATTGAGTTTTCTAATATATGAATAAAGTATGAATTTAGTAGCGATATGACTGTCACATTTCACAGCATGCCGTTGTGAGAAATGCTTCAGCCTCAAACAAAAGAATAGGTTTTATCAAGCGCGTTGTAGGATTATTACAGATGGAATCCGAGTACACGCCTTGACCGTATAAGCTGCTCGCTAAAATTATGCACGACACTTGTTTGACTTAAAAGTCGACTTCCAATAATTCTGATTTAGTACACCTTTTCTTAAGTGAAGGAGTTTATTTTGAAAGAGGACAATCAAAGTTAATTCCAGAACCGCTCCAGGAAAGTGTCAGATGCGGGCTTGATTCCCGTCTGAGGTTCAAAATTTTGCATATCACTTCACGTTAGTAATTATATAGGGATAATAGTTTGACAAATTGCAGTGGAAAATAAGCTGAGATGAAGCGAAACTTGAAGAACGTGCAGCGAATCTGATAAAGATAATGGAATTTTCACATCATCTCTTCTTTAGTGGTATGCATAATAGTAAGCTCTCGAACGTATGGTCAAAGGATGGGATGGATTCATTGTTCGAGAGAGAGCAGATTGTCAACCGAATATTACCTGGAAAATATTCCAGCTGCCAGTCCATACATGGTATCATTAGCTCTGTGCACCACTTCTTCTTCTGTATTGAAAGGGAGAATGAGACAACAAGCACCGAATATCTCTTCACGCACAGCATGCGCGTCATCCTAAAATGTTTTCGAAGTGATATTCGCTCACGAAAAAAGTAGTCAGAAAAAATTTCTTGAAATTAGAGTTGCAAAGCAAATAGTATTAGCCCGAGTTGCATTTTACAGATTGGGCCGCAATCCACTGATATGGTATCAAAATTCTCCCCGAGAAAAATGCTGAAAAATAATTAGAAAAGTGCAGCCACCATTTTATAACTGTCTGCTCGACATAAAATTAGACGGACAAATGGTTTGAATTGCTAATTAAGCAGGCGAAGTACATAGAGTTCATACGAGAATAATCAAAGACGACTGGTTTCCGTTCTCGAACATCCTGATCTATGTATCTAAGACGGCAACGACACCAAACGGTACAGAAAGCCAAACACAAATAACAAGAACATACTTGTTCATAACTTCTCCTTTATCCCCTACACAAAGAAAAGAGAACAGTAGGAAGAAATCCTGAACTTGACACAAAAACTAAACATTTCTAATGTCTACGAATTGCAGCTGTTTTGTATGCGTTTAGAAAACACGTCATCAAACAATAACTTTAGCAAATTAAGCTCTCGTTTTTGCTCCCTTCCATTTTGAAATGAATATTTGCAGGTGAAGAACAATGTTTGGAAAAGCGAATCTTTGGGAAATCGTCAACACTAATCTGAATGCAGTCGAATACCCTCACGTGTAGCTAATTGGTAATTAATCTCATGTGTGAATATCAGTGCACCATGGAAAGATGCCCGATATGCTCATCGGTATAGACAGCGATTGCATAAGTTCAGGTATAATTTTCTTAATCTCTTGTAAAATGTGCGGAGACCAAAACATTGACAAATAGGGAAACTGTGCCAGTATAAAAGAATATCTAGCCGTTTAACTTTAAATTAGATCAAACACTCCATTGGGCAACCATAAGGCACAGACACATAACGGCGATGATTTTGAAGTACTATTCTCGCACAGGAACGCAAGGCCTCGGCGCGTAACTTTTCTCGAAACGTTTTAGTTGTCATGCAAAGGTTCGAGAAAGAATATTTATGATTGGTCTTTGTAGATCTGAATCAGGCACACTCCTTGCTCATGTTAGAATCAGTGCGGCTAGTCTACATAATAAGTAGTGGACCGTGAAACAAGAAGACGATGAGTAGTTCATAGAAGCTGTTTACTATGCGATTGAACCATTACGTGTTGAGTATCACTAATCTGGTCGAGTAAGTGTTTCGCTAGGCAGATTACACGTCAACTTGACTGTTCCACGCTTTGAACAAAGCTAAACCTCCGGAACGTCGGCCTGCAACTGTGCAGTACTGTACTGAATAAATCGCATTTCCAACAACATCCTGTCCGCTCAACAAGGAAAAACACGGATCTATTTATTCAGTGCTGAGATGTATGACAATTGGTCGCAGGAATAACGCACAAGATCGTTGAAGCGATTTCGTGCCCAGGGCAAATCAACTCCTGAATTTCTCAGGGGTCCGCAAATTTAGGCAGGCAGCCGCAGATCATCTTACGATCCAAATATGCATTCAGCCGCCTACAGCCCTTTGACTTTCGAGGACTCAAAATTTTTGGAGACTCAAACTTTAATCCCAATATCTATATTATGTGCTCCAATATAATGGAGGACGTTTACCATAGCGCTCAATGTCATTAAGGATTCGTTACTAGGAATTTATTCAGTTTAATTAACACTTCAAAATATTTTCTTTTTTTTACTGAAATGATTAAATATTGGATAGCGTTTAGTATTTATCACTAAATTGATGAAAGTGTAAGCACATTCCGGTAATGCAGCTAGTTAACCAAACGTCTGTGCGCTCAAAGCCAGTTAACTGAGTGTAATGCAGATATGTGTTTGCAGTACCATTAGTGTGGTGATAAATTACTAGATATTATTCAATATCCAATAATTGTGGTAGAAAAATTCTGTCTTGAGGCATTAGTTAGACTAAATCAGCTCCTAGTAATGAAACCCTTAGTGACAGGTACGACAGAAGACGTGCTCCATTCCACTGGAGTATACAGTACCGCTGTTGGGGGTTAGATACGCATACAATTTCAGTCGCCTAATCTCCAAAGAGTTCTGCGTCCACGGAAGTCAAAGGGTTGAAACATTTATTGTTGTCGATCGCATCGCAAATTCTTTAGGGATCAATCAAAATCAAAAACATACCCTTATTTCCTTTATTGCAACATAACTATTCTTCCATCATCAATATTAACTTAATATCGATGATCAGAGCTCAGTGTTCAAGAAAAATTGAGGAATCTCTTTTCCAAAACTAAAACAGCTACAAGTCATAAATTTCTTTAGTATTCATCTCAGATCGTTCGTTGGAGTTCGTGAAATGCTTGGAATGAAAGAAGTATTCAGATTGTGAGGTGAAAACTTGGCTGAGCTAAGTGCGAGCTGTAGATATGTTGCGGAACCGTTAATAACGAGTATTGACAGCTGCTGAAGAACAGAGAAACAAGCTTCTAGTCACTTCTCATACCAACGAACCCACAGATTACCTTGCACAGAAGGTTGTAATCCAGTAATCGACTGAGCGTGGTCATCAGCATAGTAGAATCGTTATGCATAAGGCTGGTCTTATTGTAGTAGTTATGTAAGGAGTTTGTAGCTTTTAGTGTGCCAAGCACCAAAAACCCTATCATCATCATGCATTTCAACAACTGCCACAAAATGGCGCAGCAACAGAGGGTGGCGTCGATTCTTTCGTCTTCACCATCATTATAGGAAGTCGTCATTGATGTAGTGCTATGATAGGAAGTAATAAATAAGTACGAGTAAAATCAAAATAAACAATGCGTTCGATAATGCTGCATTTGCTTCCTCGAACTTTAAAAAAAATTTCCAACTAAGCATAAAAAAATCCAAATGTACGCGCCATATGGAGCAGTTATTGTTGACATACTTTCTCTATAGTTCGTTATTTTTCTGGATGCGGCAGTATATGAGAAAAATCAATATTTATATGAGAACTTCAAGAGAGGTTTATTTTTTCCAAAACAAGAAGATAGAAGTTTAGCCGCTTAAGCTTGTAAATATAACAGGGCATTATCAAAAGTGGAAAATAAAACTTGGCAATTTTTTCCAAAATGCTATTCATATCATTTTCGGAGACTGACTCTACTAGCACACGGAAGCTTGTATACAGCAGTAATGCCGGAAAAGTCAATTTTTCATGAATTTTCACTTAGTAAGGAAAAGTTACTAGGTTTTTTTATTCGAAGTGGAGTCATAAGTACGTGAATCACCCTGGAGGCGCACGACACATGATTTTACTTTTCACGTCCTCTTCACTTTTGAATAATCAACTTTGCTCGGCATCGAATACTTAACTAGATAAGAGTTCATTGCATTTCGTCTCCAAATTTAATTACCAAGGTTTCAATGATTGATTAGTTTTTCATGTAACTCAATGATGAGTTGTAAGGTTGAGAAATATTTGTTACCTTTAATCCAGTTATGATAGCTGGCTCAAAGTAGAAACCATCTTCAACGCCTTCAGGATATACGCGCTTGCCACCTCGTAGCACTTCACCTCCCTGTGCAATGTAGACAGTACAAAGATTCACACAAAGAACACCAAGAAACAAAAACAAGGAATTCTCTCCAATACCGCCTGGACGTGATGCTGTTAGGTGTCATGAAAGAAAAAAAAGCAAAAGCGATTTAGTGAAAGCATGAGTAACAATCACCGTAAACAACTTCAGAGATAAATATGCGTCAGAAAGCTTATCTTTGCTCTTTTGAACCATACTTGCCTCTTCCTTTGCACTTTCGACAAACTCCAGAATTTTATTCAGGTGTAATTCGTTGATATTTGCTCCAACTCTGGTACTATCTAGCAGTGGATCACCAATAACTAGTTTCTCATCACATTCCTAGAAATGGGAGATGATGTATTTAAACACAAAGTACCGAACGACATGAACTTTTTATGTTAATTCTGTAATATTTTTATCCTATGAATAATTTCGGAAATGATTTTTTTGAACTTATACTCCTTTTTCTACATGGCCCCATGCATGAGAAACTACAGCATGAAAGTGGCCACTTATATCAGATCAATATTGTTGCGACTTTTCCCATATAGAAATCGGAATCGTTCAGGAGCAGAATAGAAGTAGATGAAAAAGATAGAATTGGTCTTAGTAACATTACCTTCAGAAGAGCTTTGGTAAAAATGTCGAGGATTCCTCTTTGAACAAATACTCGAGTGGCGTTTGTGCACACCTCACCTGAAATAGAATTTGTCTTTGTAACTCATTCTGGCTCTCTTTGGCATGATCCTAACTATTGCTCTTGTTCAAAGATCGCTCTGAATCATCTCAGTAACACTTTTTGTCAGTCATCAACGTTTATCAGTTTCAAACAAATTTTGGAAGAAAAAAACCACTAAAATTTCGTTTTTATAGCAGAAGTGTGATGTTAGGCAAGAAATTATGATTGGTAGAGCAAGGGCCTTGGTAGTGTAGGGATTAGGATGGGCTTCAGTAAGGGTGAAACGTGGCTTCAATTTCCGTCCGAGGTTTAGAGTTATGCGCATCACTTCACATTCTTGATTATAAAGTTATGAATTATAACATTGCTATGAAAATGATAAAACAGGAAATTAGTGTAGATCATAGATTTCTTCTTTTCAAGAGCAGCACTTTTTCAAGCTTAATTGCTTTGAAGACGAGTTAATGTGTGAATGGGTTTTAGAGCAAAATTGGACGATCCTGAGCTCGAAATGAGTGAGATTAAATCAAGAACTACCGTAAATGTCAAGCTCATTAAAATTGCAATAAACTTGACCTCCATGACCCAAAAAAGGCAAAATTTAAAATCTCGGTTATCGTGAATAAGGAAGTAGTAATAATAACTTTATACTTGCTCATCAGGAAAATATTGAGATTACGGCATCATGCACGCTCGTATTATCCATGCCTCGACTTCGGCTGAGTACTACTGTATTACAAAAAAAATCATATAAAGGCATTTGAAGTACACATTTATAATACGCACTTTCTAGAAAAGTGCTGAAACATTCAAGAAATCTGATTCTGTACATTTGGGAGCACTCGATACCATGCTTAATTTGATAAAAATTTGTATACTCCCAGCAACACAAGATTTACAGATCCGTCAACTTCAACATCCGCACGGCTAATGAAAGTATTATGAATGCTAAGAAGCCACAATGACATAATTCACGTAATGTAATCCACACATGCGTCCACGTATGTGCAGCGCTCAATAAAGTTCGTTTATGACGATCTGAATTCTTGAAGTCACCCGAAAATATGGTGATGTACTTATATATTCCAATAGCGTATATGGTCATTACATCAAGTAATAGAAAGAAAACTTATCAGGTTTGACAACTCTAAAAGATGAATTTTCAGCAAATCATCGACAATCCTTTCATTGATAAAAGGTTTGAGGACTAGAAAATCATGTAGGTCTGCTACGTACTGTAGCCTTAATCGCCTGCTTGTGTAGTTGGACGGCGCCTCTCCACTGATAGTGCTGGTTTCAGCATAGTAGGTTGGAATGAAGGTTCTGGGGCACTTTGATAATCATGAAATAACTCGCATGCATATCATGGGAATCTCACAGTTTCTTATGTGAGATTTCTCCACTGAAGCCCTAAAAATTATAGATAGGCAGCTTGACCGAGTTTACGATGCGTTGCAGGTAATGTACCCGACAATGATTATTCAAAAGCGCGCCGTTTCAACAAAACAGTGCCAGACAACACTTTGTCAGAAAGGCCAAAGATAAGTTATGGAAAATGGACTGAGTCCACGTTCTACCGCACCCCTTCTACAAAAAAGACTGCGCTCCATCCGACTTCGGCCTTTTCCGATTAATGCAACACTTTTTGAAGAGTCGCCGATTTTAATTGTTCGATGAAGTTGAAGAAGCATGTGAAGAGTTTTATGATTCGATGTCGAAGGAATAGTACTTCGACCAGATTAGAAACTTGGCGGACTAATGGCAGAAAGTCGTAGAAACAATGGCCTTTATTTTGAAGAATGGTTACTATGGTATTGTTTGAAATTCATGCATAAATCTTTAACTTTTCACAAGCGCCCCAGAACTTTTTTCAGCCTAACAATTTCCATTCGCTTCTCTCTCGTACAGTTCTCGTAAACGGTAGAACTTTGCTTCGAACATGGTGAAGTACACGAAGGCACATTCCGCAAATCTAAACTTATTACCATCAGTAGAGGCAGGCGGTTGACGTTGCCACAAACAAGTCCGCCCATCGGTTGGGTGGTCTTCCGAGTGGACACTTGCATACTCTTGAAGTCCGCTCCATTTCATTCTGTCCATCACTAATCTGTTCTTCTTATTATGTGACCAGATGTTTCGTCATTGATGTATACAAACCTGGATATCGAAAGCAGGAGATTTTCAGGATATTTGGACTGCGTAAGCCGGTTAAATGTTGTGAGTGCCGATCAAATTTTAGAAGACTTCTTTGAAGTACCCTTTGGGTGATGCGCAGATTTTTTTGACGTGGTTGAAGTGTCAGCCTACGTTTCTGATGCATAACAAAGAGTTGGGTGAGGTATCGCATTGTAAAGGTGGCACCGACTTTAGGATCCGTTACGCGGTCGAGAGCCTCTTTCAGAGACCTGAATACGGCCTATGGTGCTGACCTTCTTTCGCCTATATTCTCTTTCATGTAGCTTCCTATGTCAAGTGGATGTCCAAGGTACACGTATGAGGTAGTTTCCCCTAATAAGAGGATTATCCGATTCGATTTTTTCACCTCTGAATTTCAGGTCTTTCATGAATGGATCTTTGCTCTCTTCTGGTCCAATCTTTCATCCCACTTCATAAACTTCATCGAGCACTGTTTCTGTATCACTGGTACTCCTCGAAAAAGCAGCGATGTCATCAACGATAAGAAGGATCGATGTAAATTTTCTGACGACATGTATGTTCTTTTCGTCCCAATAGAGCTAATTGATTATGCATTGTAGTGTGGCAGTAAACAATTAGCGTTATGGTATCGCCTTGTCGACTTCCTTGTCCTGTATATGGATAAGGGTCGATGGAAAAGTCTTGTTATCGTGCTGCAATTCTGATATCAATCAGCTAAGCTAATGTTCGTGAATTTTTTCTTCTGAAGGTATGATGTCGTTTGTCTCGCGACAGGTGAACGTAGATTGTGGCATTCAGCTCTAAAAAAATTGCTAGTGATATTATCAGGTGGTGGAGTTGTACTTCTCTTCTTGCTATATATTGCAGCGAACTTCACAGGTTAGATTCTCAAATGGTTTCTCGCCAGTGGTGCTTCCAGGATCCAAAGCGGAGGTTGCGGAGTAGTGAATTTTGGTGAAGATCTTTTGCGCTTATAGGTTCCATATAATAGCCAGATAAAACAATGACCTCATCCTTATCTATAAAGGCGGATAGAGGAACATAATAGTAGCATAGATCTCGCATATAGGTGCAATCGCCCAAGTTGTACTAGTTTTGTGCAACGTTCTTTCACTTTTGAACACATCTATAATCGGGTCAGAAAATGTGGAGATAATAATCAAATTTTCAAAAATCCTGAAGTATACTACTGCTGCTGTACTATCACGTCCTGCACGACGAAGTCACATGTGTACTCTGTCATCAAAATTCAAACATGAGTATCGAAAAACAAAACGTGAAAAAAAATACGTGTTATACCTTGCAGAAAACGAGATTTTGCCTTGATGGAATAGAACAACCTGATTCCCGAATTTAAGAGTGTATAATAGGTTGTAGAAAAATTTTGTCGTATTGCCTGAGAAGATAATCTCTGCGTGTACAATTTGTGCGAATTTAAACTCATCGAGAAGCTCGTTTACTTACGCAATAAATGCTATACCATTTGTCTTCACAGCCTTCAGAACAGAACTGTCCAAAGAAGAAATTTGTTTGCTGCTTCACTTCCACTACGAATTAAATGATAACGCTTCTGGGCTTATCGAAAAATTTGGATGACGTATGGTGACGGAATTTGCGAGGCTTGTATTGATCTGGATCTTAGTAAAATTGTCTTGATATGGAAAGGGACTCCTTCGACCATTACTTTGTTTCTTGTTTAAGCTAAATTAGTGTACAAGTGAATTTTTTACTAAGCATTTTCAAAACACAACACGGCTTTTCCTAAAAGCTATCAAAAGGGTAAAGGATAAAGCTCTTGACGTTCATCAATCCCTGAGTAATGCGTCATGCATTAGCCTTCAGTTTTCAACTTCGTTTGAGGTGATTGAATGCATATTTGGCCTTTACAATGACTCGCGTTGGCCTCCTGCTGAACCGAGTCAGTGCTGCTTATCCTCCCACACAAGTCTGAAAGAAGTCTAGTACCAAATTACCGACCGCGGAGGGATGGATGACTTAGTGAGCCGAGCGCGTGATCGAACGATTAACTTTGTGTGCGACGCAGAGCACCTCTAACCACTGTGCCACATGCGCTCTTTAGAACCTATTAGAGTCTTATAAATCTCATTCCAATTATCAAAGTTCAATATGAGCTGGGACACGTCGATCAGAATTCAAAGTGATTATCAATTTGGTTCAAAATGCATTGTGGTCACTGCATAACAGCTGCCCCATAATGTGCCACAAGTATCATACTGTATCTCTAACTGCCATTCACAACGGTCCATTTTATCACTTTGTAAATTTAAACATACTGTTGATAAACTTCTTGGCTTTGCTAAAGCACGGAACCTTTCTCATAAACTCGTTCACGTAATCAATCCTCTACAGATGATATTCAAGTTTGATCATGTCTTTTCTGTTGAAATGCACATGAAGCTTGAATTTTAAAAAGGAAAAATTTGACTTCTACCTTGGTTGCAGAAATTAGCCATCATTGCCGCAGCAACAGCACTTTCCACATCCGAGTCATCAAATATGATTAACGCCGACTTGCCGCCGAGTTCCAGTGTTACCTAAGCGTAGCAGCTGTCACAGTACACTGAATCGAGTTTGGATGTACTTGTTGGCTTAGGTTTCCCAATAACACCACTATCACGCTACTACTTTCTGATCCTTCAATGGTTTATGGCGTTGACATCGGTGAAAGGCTGGATCGCTGTGGATTACGAATGGTTTCATTAGTGAATAAGGCATCAGTAAGATATGATCAAGATGAGAAATTGTTTGCTTTTATTCCAGGAAGACTACGTGAACATTGACTTTACTACCAGAAGCAAAGCAAAATTGATAGCATAGTAGCAAATGGACGATACTTATGTGATGAAGGGCGCGGGACACACGCAGAAGCTGTGGTCATTGACAGAAATAAGAGGGTAATTTGTCGGTGTACCTTTGAACTACTTGATTAGTAATATCACAGGTAATGCACGTGACTGTTCTTACCATCACTGTTAAGATAAGCAAATACTTTACCGGTTTCACATTATCTGTTGCCGATTGTCTCTGAATGGCCATACCACTATCAACAGAGCCGGTAAAAGTCATCTTGCGAATGAGTGGATGCATGCACAAAAATTTTCCTGTCTCGCCTTCTCCCTAAATAATGTCTAAACTTAAGCACTATTCTTGTAAAATCTGGACTACTACTTATGCAATTTTTTCTCATATAAAACGAATTTACATGATGGAGTTTCTACGATAATCATCTTTTCTCTAGGAGAAAATTGTTGCATACTTACTGTACTCAAAGCACACCCAGCTTGGAACTATACATGACTTGCAACAACTCTTTCACAAATTTTGAACTGAGGCTATGACTTACGAGATAATCGGATCAGCTCAACGACATTGTTCAAATCAATAGCTTTTTGGAAACACAGCCTTGGTCACTAAAATGAGGGCACACGACTTCCTCCACTCGTTTTGTTTTTTAGAACAAAGATTCATGGAAAAAAATGATTTCATCTGTGGACTTGAAGTCAAGTGAAGGATCAACCGTCTCGCTTCTTATTGACATGGTTAATGCCATTGAAGCACTGTTTCCTAGAATCCCAAGATTTTTATGGCACTGCTCAATCCTCACTGCAATCATTCGCAAGTGTTTTTGCATTGGAGGAATGTGAGCAGACTCATCATAAGGTTTTCTTAAAACGATGACGATTACAGCCAAAAAATCACTGGCATCCCCAAATAATGGGCGCTCAAGAGTTTGATGAGTCTACGCTGTATTATTTATGGCTTCAGATTTCTGCAAATTTATTACTTGTTTTCCCAGACATCCCGCTCATTTGTACTTTTCTCTTCCAAAACACTTCAGATATTCTGCTTATCTCTTTGATCGATGAGTAGCAATGGCGCATGCGGAAGTAGATAAGTAATAAACAATTATTATAAAAAAGCAGCAGAAATTAGAGAATATTTGCGAGTAAATAAGTGATGGTATTGACTGGGATTGCATTATTAGTTTGTGGCTCAGCATTAAACTTCCAAACCATCTCGCTCACCTGAATGACATTGTACAATCCGTTCGGTAATCCAGCCGCTGTTAAGATTTCACCAATCAGTACTGGTGATGCTGGAGCGAATGGCGAGGGCTTATAAACGACACCATTACCAGCAGCCAGTGCTGGAATCACCTTAATATGTAAACTTCTTTTCATACAACAACTCTTCTGCACATTCCGATCGTATTATCACTATAAAAGGATAAAGGATAAAGGATAGAGCTTCCGGCGTTATTCAATCCTCGAGATATGCACCATGGATTCCCCTCTTTAGCATCGTTTGAGGTGACTGAATGCAGATCTGGCCTTTGCAATGATTCGCTGTGGCTTACCGATCTAGCAGGTCAGTGCTGCTATCCTCCTAGGCATGTTCTAAACCAATTCAGTGACCCCGGTGAGATGAAAGGCTGGGTGAGCTTTGAACGCAGGATCGAGCATCAACCATCAATTGATCGCCCACACATGTGCCACGCAGCATCTCTAACCACTGCAATACACAAGCTCAAGCACGCTAGAACGTCCATGTGTAATTAAGTTCTTATTCAAACGTTCCAATCAAATGGACCTTCTGGCTCAAAATCTTCTTTTTTATCCCGAATGCTAACACTTTGACAATCATCAGCTTTGATGAAGTCTCGAAATGTTAACCACAAAAATTTTTTTAACCTCCATCGTGCTATAGGCATAATCAACGAGGAGTATATTATTGACTCGTATTACCGCAATTAAAGGAAAGTTCATTTTCGAATGGGTAAACAACGCGTGTAAGGACCAAACTGCTGCAATGCAGATTTAAGCAACTTGTTGCCTAGTCAATGAGTATACTTTTACTCTTTTTCCCAGTACTACACACCAGCGAATAAAGGAGTTCGTCGCTCTAAAGAACGCAAAGGAAACTAGTAAAAATGATGAGTAAAATAAGAGATGATTTGAACATCAACAATGTATCTATTCATCCAACATTAAAAGTTCTAGTCAAATCACCTTCCACATGCATGTCACGAAAGGAAAATTCCAGGCGCCAATGCATCCGACAACACCAAGTGGCTCACGACGTGTGTAGACAAAACGAGTTGTCGGACCACCAGGCAGGTCGATCTGGTCACCTGAGAAACTGAACCTACTCGTCTCATATCTAAGTTAAAAATTTTGGGACTTGAAGCTTGAAATAAAATTTTATCCATTAAACCTTGAGATCTCGTATCAAGAAATTGTGCCGGTTCAAAAAGTAACCTATTTAGCTCACACATAATTTGTACTCTTTAAAGTTTACAGGAGCACTTGTTTTCTGCGCAGCTGCGCTCAGCTGTTCCGTATGACACAACGACTGTCACGTTGCAACGTCTCGATCGGTACTGCATTGTGCTTTTTCTCATCTTTATAAGAGGTAGGGAACTTAGTCAAATTTTTCGATCAAGTGAGCTCGATTTGAATCTAGTATGCGTTACTTATGGGAGCCGGGTAGCGCAATGGTTAGTGGTGCACTATATCAGAAACTGAGGTGATAAGTGATATACCAGTTTGCTCCTGTTTCCCGACATTCTCTCGCTTTTAGTCAATTGATTTCGGAAGCAAGTTTCAGGTCATATACCTCCAAGATGGCGAGGGATAATGGTCTCGATCAGCACCCTGCGGCGTTCATGGTGAAAAAACTCAGGCAGTATCAAAGCAAAACGTAAAATCTACGTAAACACATAGGACACAAAGGTGCACCGATGAAGATTTTGGCACATAGGGCACAAAGATAACGATTTTGATGTGCCTGTCACGATCGTGGAGTAAATCTGGCCTAACGGAAGAGAGGAGTATCGTATTAGTTATGGCACAGTATGCTGAATATACGGTAGGGCATGCGCGGATGAATACGTTAGTGAAACGAATAAACCAATTTGTGTCCTCACAAAAAAATCATGGTAGTAAATTCAAATCTGACGAGGTACTCCCTACACATAAGCACCTGGGCACAACGGTAATGATTTTGAGGCGACTCACACAATTTTGTTGCAGAAGTCACAACTGCAACGCGCAAATCTTTTGAAACATTCTCAATGTTGAATAACCACATAAGAACCAAAGAAAGGAATGTGTGACATCATGTAAAATATGACGTTTCTCCGTTTGATCTTTGACCCGAGTTAGATAGAGCTATAAAAAGGCTTTGGTAGTCCACGGATTTATACCAATAGTCTAATACAGCATACGCCCGCGCTCTGCTGAAGTCAAGTCGACAGAACACCAACATTGTAGCTCATCTGACTCCTCCTGGTCAATCTCTCTTCGATTTTGAATGATCATGTTTAGTGCGGTGAAAAGATCAGAATCCCATTAAAGTGAGACAAAGTAAACACATTGTGTAGTGATTTGTTCAACGTCATCCACTACTTGAATATTGGTCCTGAGGGTCTACACGAGTCAAGTGATTAATGCCGAGATTAATAAAAAGGTAGGCGTTAAAACTTCATTCCCACTAACTTTAGGACATTTACTTTGTTTCATCTGAAACTATATCTTCTAATTCCTTGGCCTTAGAATTTCAATTTCAGTGTTATATCTGTCAGCAAATCAGTTATTGATCGCACTGCATAAAAGTGGTTGCAAAGAAATGTGACAGTTGTAAAAAACATGAATAGGGGTGTTGCAAACGATCAGTCACTATAAACGATTATTAGTTGAGAATCAATGAAGTAGAGCCGCAGAAAATAATTTGACACTGTGCCACCAAAGTACCACGTATAAGTAGACAGTTGTGGAATATCTAGACTCAACTGGAACTTAAGAACCCTTCAAAAT
This sequence comes from Parelaphostrongylus tenuis, assembly GCA_019055375.1. Classification (NCBI taxonomy): domain Eukaryota; kingdom Metazoa; phylum Nematoda; class Chromadorea; order Rhabditida; family Metastrongylidae; genus Parelaphostrongylus; species Parelaphostrongylus tenuis. The sequence goes on along the minus strand of JAHQIW010004047.1, from coordinate 27,535 downwards.
TTAGCCTAGTGATATGGAAGAAACCAGAAAATTGCGTTGAACCATATAAACAGTGAAACAAGCAATATCGTGCAAACGGACTTCTGAAAATGTAAGCGAATGGCATAGTCTGCTTATCACGTATTCCACTCACTCTCCTCCCAATGAGTCTAACATGGGCATGTTAATTTTTTTGGAAGCGACAATTAAAGACACTCATGATTTTGATGGCCTCATCAAATATATTATTCAGTCAGCGTTATGGTTGAATATATTTTCCAATCAGTGGTAGAGCATAATTCACCTTGCAGAACAGCAGGAGCAACTCCTGCGAAAAACTCTATAGTGTCTGCAGATGACTCGATATCCGTCCTAGCTTCGTGTATCGGTTTTCCATTAGTTTTTACCTCCCAACGAGCGATTTCTTCGATGTTAGCCTGCAATAAATGCGGTGCTTTTCTGTTATCAAAGAGCAATTTTTGCCCTAGCGTTATTTGCCAAACGAGATTCTTAACCGTACTAATAATAATTATTCAAAAGCTTAAATCGTGGCGATTTCGACACTCTTGTCTCTGTAGGCCTATTTACTGCGTTTTAGTAGCAAAACTGAGGCTTACACTTGGCCCATATTGAGATATTTTAAGCTGGATACTGCTTTTTCCCTAGAACATTACTAATCATTCCATATCGTCAATCTTGCTGATTCCAACATTGCACATGATTTTGGAAAGAGATCTTTAATGCGCTGTAGCAGGGAAAATAAAATTGAGTTTCACACTTAGCTCACATTTCTTGTCTGCTAAGGTGTGTGGATGATCAAGAATCGACACGCGATTGATCGATCGTGAGGAGCAATTCACATGTGAGTGCGGGCTCTTATCATTAAATTCAGGATAATTTCTCCGCATTCAAAGAAAACTCTAAATAAGAAGCGTGACTACTTCGAGAGTTCCTTTGCACGTTCATGTTTGCGTGCAGGGGCTTAGATTGTTTTTGCTTAATCTTATTAGTGGGTTTATTAGGCAGTAGAAGATAAAAGTGGAAAACTTAAGCAAATAAAACGACAGAACAAAGTGTCTTTTACACTTCTAACACGAGAAACCAAGAAATCTTCACGAAACGGTGAAAACATAGTCAAACAATAACGGAAATATGAGCGCTGATGCGCGCTGCGTGTGAGACGTAATTTCATTTTTATAGCTAGTGCTGTGTAAGAAGGCCTTATCAGAAACAAATATTCTTTCAAAATCAGCAAAATTTGAGCGGGAATCTCGGTGAAAAATCTCTGTCCGACAAATAAGGCTTCTACAAAATGCCTTTAACTATCCTAAAGTATCACAAATACTTTTTCGTAGATACATGATAACGTGGGTTAATAGGCTTCTTTGTAAAAATGACTTTCGGCGGTTTAGAAACAAATGGCGAAAGTAACAGATAGATGGCCAAATCCTCTTAGTAGTATACCCACAAAGCTACGAATATCTAATAATTTTTAACTACCAACACCTGAGTAACACATTTACATTATTAGGCGACAAAGAAAAGATAAAAGGTGAGTGTTGATCGATTTCGCTGCACTTTTGAGTTTTTTCTATTCATAGAATAGCATTGAAGCTGATGTTCTAAATTTATACCGTTCGTTTAGAGTGTTTTCTCAAAATCAGGTCCAAATTAGAATATGCCTGATAATTGTGAGCCATGGCATGTGGTCTGTTTTGGGCACCTGTACAGTGCAATACACGTGCATCTGCCTTGGCAGCCTCGCCAGTTGCACAGTGTCTTTCGTTTCAGCCAATTACCTTTTGTGGGAACTTAACCCGCTTGCATAGGAGGACGCAGACGTGAAATCTACACGTGCAATCAAATGAAAGAAATCACTAAATGGGAGTGTTAAACTTTTGATTGTTCCTGGTTGATATATATGAAGTATCACACAAAGGCCCTGTGTAACTGACGAGGCTGGCCACGTGTATTGCACTGTATAAGTGCCCATAACACACAAATGCATGGTTCAAAAATAATTATCAGGCTTTTGATTTCAGTTGGCAGCTCTTCTATTATAGGTGATGTACTAGACGTCGGTCAGCAAATACTTCCTTGACCTTGAAATTTGCCTAGCTTTTTCTTTTGAAATAGCCTCCTATTCTTCTTGTTATAGAGGCTGTGCTGATGAGAAACGTACTAAAATATTTTTTATCGAAAGAGTACGCACAGAAGAAAAGGATAATGGGATATTTCAAGAAAGATATAAGAGTAACCAAAATTTCATGGTCACAGCCAGAGGTTTATTTCCTTTTGGATCGGTTAGGCAACTCAGAAACCACTTTTAGTGAAGCTATCACTCTGCAACGCATTGATATCAATGCGCGCAATTTACAGTGTGACTATTTGAAATATATTCTCAACATTGTATAACTAGATGGTCAATTTGTTAAGACGACACAACACGTTCTAATCTAATTTTTGGCCCAAACACGTTGATATTCGAAGAATTAGTGAATAAAAAACTGTAGGCTCAAGAAAATCGAAAGTACTTTGTTGAAAACAGGCATAATAAAATATGAGACGTCCAACCATACCTTGATAATTTCTGCAGCTTTCTTCAATGTTTTGCCTCTTTCCAACGGTGTGAGATCTCCCCAGGTTGGCTGAACACTTGATGCCAGCTGAACTGCACGATCAACTGTTTGTTTATCGGCAATTGGACATTGAGTAACGACAGCACCTAAACAGCCATTTCAGCATTTCCATCTCTAATATATACATATATATGCAGGTTATATATATATATATAGGTTTTAATCAAACGAGAACTTTTAGCTATCTTGCGAAAGTAAACGAATAAAAAGGTTACAATGATACTGCTTTCGACATTCACAAATCCTTGAGGGATGTGCCATGCGCTCAACTTTACCAAGCATCGTTATAGGTGACTGAATGAGCACTTAATCTTTATAATGACTTGCGGTGGTCTGCTGATGTATCAAGTTAGTGCTGCCCTCTTTCTAAAGCAGGATATGGCAGGAATTTGCTAACTATGGAGAGGTGAATGCTTGATGTGCTTAGGGTGCGCCGTCGAAACAATCACCGTGACTGTGTGTTGCGGAGCATTTCTAGCAACTACACCACACGCGTCCCAATGATTTGAAAGCTTACAAGATATAGCAGAAGTAGAACAAAACAAATTTATATTATGTAAAGCATATATAAACCTTTCTGTTAGACATGGCTCCCAATTTCTTCACCGGCTATATTTTTGAGAATTCTTAAAGTATAGTGCAAGAACATAGGAAAACTCGATTTAAAAAAAAGATATTCATTGCACGAACATAAATGTAGCGAAGTTCTCATGCCCAAGAGTATAAAGGATAAAGGATAAAGCTCTCGGCGTTGATCAATCCCTGAGGGATGCGCTATGCATTCGAATTCAATTTTTAACTTCGTTTGAGGTGATTGAATGCACATCTGGCCTTTACAATGACTCGCGGTGGCCTCCCGCTGAACCGTGTCAGTGCTGCTTATCCTCCCAGACAAGTCTGAGACCAATCTGGTACCAGTTTACCGACCCCGGAGGGATGGATGGCTTGCACTGACTCGGTTGGTCACCGGTCTCTAGATGCTCAAGAGTACCCATGATAATTTGGCAATCAAAGAAAAATTCAAAAAAGAACTCCTCAACAGGAAGCCTTGTTCTGTTAATGATATTGTTTGACAGTCAGACAAACATAGAATCTAGAGCCCGTCGCGTGTTAAAGCACATTGTAATAAAACTTAGGCAGCACAACTCTAAACAGTTGATTATTTGTCTGTCAAAAATCTCACATAAATAACCTTACAGAATAATGATAAGCTTCAAAACTTCTGCTAGTAATGTTTGCAAAGGATTTTATCCGCAGAAACTTTTGTAGCTATATAATTCCTGGTGCTTGAAGAACACAAGGTGAAGTTTACTACTTAAAGAGAACGAGATTTCTGAATATATTAAACAGCATTTGGACTATTACAGTCGCCATATATTTTTATCGGAAAAAGCATCTCGCTCTCATCTTAATGTTGGGATATGTCCGAAACATAGAACTACTTCGAATAGTTATTTCATAAATATGTAGGTATGAAAAAACCAACATAGATTCAACATAAGCCCAAAAGTTGGCACAAATGCTGACTGCAGTGTGCTTGTATAATGAGCTACGCATTTAGGTATGACTGGAAAAGATCAAATAGATGATTATGGTAAAAAATTATAAGGAAATAATAAGTCTGCACCTATTCTTGGTTCAAGCACGTCAAATGTCTTGGACAAATCGACCGTAGTTCGCTTCCCATCAAGGAAATATAATCCACCAGAGAGATCAGAGGGCACTTTGAAAACCATAAAGTCACTGAAAACTCACATTCCTTTAATTTCGAGATATGATCGCATAAAGTGCAAGGAACGCTTTTACGATGAGAAAAAAAGTCAGTATATTTCGAGCAACTTTCTGTTTGAAAACAAAACAACGGTTTGGAGTTGGGTTCACTTTTCAGAGGTTGCCTGTAATAGATAGAAAGCGCTCAATCACTTACATTACATAGATAGTAACTCCATATCTACGTGAGAATTATAGATCATGAAAGTGGAAGTAGTTGGAACGAAACACTAGCGTTCTCGGGCTAAGAACAAGGAAAAATGAATGTTCTGAAAAAAGCACTGCTGCTTCAAAAAGTTATTACTTTTATTATGATAATCGATTAGTTAAAATAAGCATATGAACATAGCATTTCAATGAAAATCCGACGCTCACTATCAATCAGTTACGCATAGTATAGCTATCAATCGGCAAACTTTTGTTGTAATATGATTAGATGGCTTTCTTTCTCAAAGCGACGTAAAGTCGACTCGGCTTTGAAGAAGACGAAGGCATCGACACTTTGATAAAAAAAAAAGGTTTTTTTCAACCTTCTACCATTGTCCTAATTACCATCGAGGAAACGGTGGGTTATAGAGTGTTCTTCTCATGTAAATTTTTATGCAAACCACCCAGAGTTTTTGAGAGGTGATAATGTTGATGATAACGAAGAAGAATAGGAACGCGGCGACGACGACAACATAGAAGAACAAAGAAGGAAAACAAGAAGATGAAGAAGGAAGGAGAAATAAGGAAACAAGAAGGAAATTAAAAAAAAAACAAGAAAGAACAAAAACGGCGGATCAGCTGGACCACAGTTCTGCGAAATTTTCGACTAATACGAAAATTTTATTGCGTACATTCAGGATCTACATCAAGTCAGGTCAAAGACCCTCTTGAATGATGAGTGGGAGAAGACCAATAGTGCAAATTTTGAGGTCGCTCAGTGTAATATATTTGACGTCCTATTATGTATTTATAATACTTTTACACAGAACCGGCTTTCTGCCAACCTTGGCATTGAAAAAGACGGTTGTTGGAGACAAAACTCAATTATTACTGACTGACGTTTTGACAGCCTCGCTTCTTTCAGAGTCTGCAAAGGTCAGATTGACTCCCAGCTTACTTAGTAAAATAGTTTCATATCCTTCTTAGAATAAGCCTCTGAAATGGTTTAATACAATCAGCAATGATTTCTTTTAGCAAAATAATGTCCAATTGAAAAACGGCTCCTCAATCTATGGCTTCTATAAAGGTCGTGTCTTTGCGCAAGGATTGAGAAATCAAGCAATGTTCTAATAATAAATGCCTTTTGAAGCGAACTTATAAAAATTTCCTTTAGAAGACGCTTCTTTTGCCAGACGGATCGAGTTAGCAAGGTGTTTAATTGCTCCATAGTGGTTAAAGTAGTAGAAGCCTCTGACTGCATTTCTAAGATAAACAGAGGTAGACCAAAGATGTTGCAAAAGTGAGAGAAAATTGAGAACTTCTACTGTCATTGAGGAACGAATCAGCAGATATGCAAATCGGAAGGTTTTTGTCGCTGATTTCAAAGGATCAGAATCACGTTGTTGTGCTGTAGGATAGAACATAAAGTGCTCAATTTTGACCACCATGATGATGTGCCATGCACTCAACTAGTTTACCTTTGGACTCATACTGCACAGATGAGGCGAAATAGCTTAACTCTTTGGAGACAAAAGCTGTGCCACGGTGTCGCGTTCGCTCAGCAGTTGACGCGAACGATCTGCACGTAAAGGACGTTAACATCCCTATGTTGTGGTCTCTTGAAAATATACAAAGTTTTATGGTTACTAGAGCGATTAACAATTAGTAAATTATTGAACATGATGAAATAGAGGTGTATTATGGTTCTGGAGGCTCATAGCTCAAGTATTACGATGTAAATAGCAGGTAAAATCTTCTCAGCCCTTCTTAATTGATTTGTTCTTGAATTCATGTTGTAAATCTAATTGAAATGAAAGTTCTTATAGGGGTGATTTTGCAGTGAGAAATGAACTGCGCGAGATGTAATAAGTATCCTGAATTCCACTCTGATTTTTGAACTCGTCATAGACGGTGTGTACCTGTGCTGTTGCACGATTGTTTTGAAGTGTTTTTAACTACACAAAACTTTTTCCTCATGTTACTAGTAATCATTTGAGAACTTCAATCTTCATAACGTCAGTAATGTGCTTGTTCCATAGAAAATTCTTCCTGGAGCGTTGTAGCAGCGGAAATAAAATCATGTTTCACACTCGATTTTCTTTGTATGCGCGATTGAAGCATGTGCATAGATTTTGCTAAGCTTTTGGTAGCCATTAGATAGCTCAAATTTCAAGCAATTTGGTAAAAAAAAAACTATTTTCTAATAGGTTTCCGTATAGCGCTGTAAGAGCGAAAAAAATATTACGTTTTCTGCCCCAAGCTATTAGTGCGTCTAGTGAATTACAGACGTGCTTATTGATACTTTTAAGTGAAGCTTATGTATTAAAAAAAACTTCATCACTATAAAGAAATAAAAATCACAGAAAAAACTTCTGAGAAGGTGTTTCTAGTAAAAAGAGCGACACGCTTCTAAAAAATTCCTTCGATCCCTTAAGAAAAACACATCCTTGCTGAAAGGAACTCTTTTCCAATTATTAGTGAGCATTCTTTCTTATTTCATTTATATTCTATGGTTATTCGATATTTTGGCAAATGTCAATTGTAATACAGGATTTATATTATCAGAGAACTTCCATAGTCCGCTTTACCAACGGAAAAAAAGATAACGCTTGTTTTCGATGTGATTAGCTCGTTGTTTGAACATCACAGGGGGCTTTGCTGACAATTGGTTTTAAGCTTCTTTTTCCAAAAAAAATTTATTGCTACGAAAAGAGAGAGGATTATTGGAAGGAGCTCTTCAAACGTATTTAAAGCAAAAAATTTCCCATTTATCTAGACTTATTTCTTAATATGAGAGCTACGTTTAGCAACACATTCTCAACTCTGCTTTCACATTTCTTCCTAAGATATTATAGGAGTTCAATCAGGACATACATATTATCTCCCATTTATAATCTCCCAAAATCAAATCTTCCGTGAAATACTCTGTACTGCACTGGAATTTTGAAAGAATGCGTAGATTCTCCAGTAATCATTCAGTTTGAGGCAAGAGAACAACACTCGTCTGAAAGCACATGCCAACGAAGTTATCTTGACCTCATCGGTCGTCGAATTTTCCCAATCCTCGCTCTCCTGCTAGTTAAGGTTCTTCGCTTGCTCATAATCAAATTCCAAATAAACCTTATGGAGACACTATTCGCCTGTCTTGTTGCATTAGCGCAGCATGTAAGCTGTGAAGATATGCCCCTAGGTCGCTTGAATGGGGTACTGGGCGACACCACATTTCTCGATAAGCCATCCACGGCACTCACTGCACTGGTATCGGTCGAATCTGTTTGCACTTGACTGCCAAGAATTATTCCCGGAAACGACGAAGAAGAAATTGCTCACAATGAAATCAGTGGCGGGTTATAAGCATCGCAATGTGGATGAAGGCTCAGGTGCACTGATGGAAGGCTGCAACTGGCTGAAATTGAACTTAATGAAGTAATCTCACTGAAAGAAGCACAGGAGACCTCTCAGCAGGCATTCAATTAGGAAGAATTACGTGAAGTGTGTAAAATCTGTGCGTCGTGTCCAGTATCAAAATAACCGCTATATAGTGTGCTCGTAGTGCAGATTAAACGGATAATGATGATTTGGTGCCCCTATAAAGGTAGAATAGATTTCTCTACAATTCAATGATAGCTCCAACTTCTGAAGTGCATCAAAAGTTAATGCACTGTTGAAGAAGTAGGATCGCGCGCATTAAGCACCACCATTTTGGACAAACCGTTCAATGCATCTTGATTTTCAGACATTATTAAGAATTTTGTGTGTTACGTGCAGCAAGAGAATATAAAAATTGCAAGAATTAAGAGATATTCATAATTGGGATTTGATTAACTATGAGTAAAACAGCATAGAATTGCTCAATAAAAGTGTTAGACTCAGTTTTTCGGTAAGTGCTTCGTTCCTCTCCTTCGAAAGGGCGGGTGACAAGGAAAGCAGTTGCTCTGATTCTACCAAAAAACCTTATAAGAGTTTTCTCTATTATATTCGACCGTTTGCTGACGTTGAAATCCTACCTTTTGATAAAAAATCTAAATTTCGATAGAAAACCATCACATTAGCACTGGAGCGCAACCTCTCTTCGTAGCCATCCGAAGCGCCTGCCAACTGAGAACGATGCCGTTCGCAAGGAGAATATTCGCCAATAACGAGGCCGGTCCGTCCCTCGCTCACACTGGAATTATGCACTGCGCAACGGTATGACATAATATAGCAGGACTCTGCCAGCACAGAGCCCGAGTTTCCACACCGCCTACAATCGGCTAACTCAAATTACGTATAAATACATTTAGATATCATAACGCTCAAGAATACATCTCAGGGAAAGTCCCACTCAAAATATGGGATGCCTACGACCATCAACTTTCACTGCTCCTTTGTACACACCACGCTATCACGATGCTTTTCCAGTAATTAAAAATATATTCAGAAGTTATAAATTTTATCTGGACAAACGATGTTCACATCGATATCAATAGAAATAAGTCTTCTGTCAGCCCTCCGTCCTGATCGCATGTGACCAACCATGAGTTTCACTAAGAAAAAAACAAACCTTATGCTGATCGCCCATCCAGGCTAAATCTTCTTTTTGAGCGCTTCGGATAATTATGAAGAAGAAGAAGAAGCAAAAACTCAATGCAAATACTACGGATACGAAACGAAAGCGTGATGTCACAGATAAAGCGGAAGGAAGAAGAAGAGGCGTGCCATGTTCAGAAGAACGATTACAAGATGAACAAGCAGAATCAAAATTAGTCGCTAAATGTATGAGGTGTGCAGGTATGGCTCCGTCGTTTTGTTGTTGTAATAGTAGTAAAAATAAAGATATAAGAAGCCTTTTTTCTTGTCTCAAACTCTATCCAATTTCAAGTCTTTTAGGTGAAAATATTCAATATGATGGTTTCTATAGGACTGTAAATTGACGACTTTTGCACCCAGAAACGCCATTTGTGGGATCTTTATTTGAAGCTTCATTCATCAAAAGTCAATGAAATTGCTAGGTTTTAGTACCGTTCAGTTGCGCATTTTCTTGTGAATATTTTGGCATAAAAATCGTCTAAGAAGAAACTGTAGTGAGAATAAACTCGTTTGCTTCTCATGCACGAATGGATGTTAAGGGAAAATACTAGTGAAGCGGCTCACAATTAATAGAGCTTGTAGCGAGTTCCATCTTAGAGCAAATACAAGCAAATTGTATGTAGAAATGTTCACAGGAAAATGCGCAGTTAAATGGCATCAAAGTCACTTAATTTCATTACAAAAGTTATGTATTAAACTAAAACGTTGCGAACTTTGCAATTTTACTGCATGATAACGCTCGACTTCATGTTGTCAAACTGATCGAAACGTCATAAAAGAGCTGATATGGCGATTTTAGAATGTTTTATCTTGCCTATCTTGCTCTTCCGACGTCGTACCGTCAGACTACCTCTTAAAACTACCAAATTTGAATTACAAATTAGCAAATTTCCAAAAGAATGGCGTTCTTCGAGTAGAAATGTAGTCATATTCAAAGTCCTACAAAACCATCATATGAAATGTCTTCTATATAAATCATGAATAAATGGCGATTTTAACGCACTATTGAGCGAAAATAATTTGCATGACTTTATTTTTACTAACATAACACCAAAAAACGACAAAGGCATGATTGTACACTCAACTGCAGCACTCACAAGCAAACAATTGAACTAAGCGCGAAAACTTGCACGTATTCTAAAAACTGCAGTCACCGAGCATTTCGGAAATCCAATAATGCATCTGCACCATAATCAGGCTGTTGTCAAACAGTAGAACAGCAACTGAACAACAACTCATAGCATAGAAGTTCAAACAGATGTTTTTAAGCAAGTACGTAGGCTAATGTCCAACACAAGAGGCAGAAAGGATACAGAGATCTTCTCCGTTTTTTGAAAAGGCTCATTCTTTGCTTTTCCGGGCTCCTCAATACTATGCTCTTACTAACTGTTCTAAGTCTATATCCAATGATGAATATACACCAACCTTTAAGTTTTGATCATGCAAAGCGCATGGTCAGAGATGTTTCACCAGATCACAGCGCATATGAACTACACTCAAACTTCTCTTCTTCAGTAGAACCGACAAAAACTAGATCGTAGAATGATGCGAGAACTCTGGATAATTTGGCTTTTTCATCACCTAACATCGTTCCGTGACAAGCATCAATGTGAATCGCCAAAAAAGTGGAGCTCAATACTTCTACAGAAAGTAGTATAGTGCTAATTTACGATCCAACACAACAGCTACATCTTCGGAAAATGGTTAGACTCGAAGAGCTCATCATGAACTCTCAAGGAATAGTAGGCGAAGCTTTATTCCACTACCATCACGTCGCCTCAATCAAGGACCAATCAGTCTTCAAGTCCCTCTTAAACTTCGAAAACACCTAGGTACTATAATAACCACTCTTATCTCTATCTCTTCACTGCTTTATTCATGGAAGCACTACTGCGCTCACGGTCTCTCTGCAGCACTTGACCCTACAAACTTCTCAGGTGGGGAATACAGAATCTTTTCTATCGAAGTCTTTGATCGACCATACTATGCGCATTTTAAACTTAACTATATGATATCAAACACATGTCTATTGTATGTATCATTGACTTACATACAGATCAAACAATTGAAATCGTACCCATGGTCATGCCAGAATCAAACGACATGAGCCCTAACAATGTGTACGGAGTGACTTAACCAAGCAATCTGTCCACATCAAGACAAATACAACAACATTCGATCATCTCACGTTCATGGAACCATCACGTTTGTTTTTCCGTCTTTCGGATAGCATACGTTTCTTTCATATTTTATTTCTTTGTCCATGTGAAACTCTCTGGCTCCCACAGCACTTCAGCAACTATTTATTGGCTTATCCTTCTAATGTCCATATTTACCCATTCTATATTCGTAAAGCAGTATTTAACTATTAGCCTATCGTTCTGAGGTTCATAATTTTCCTAAATACGGGTTGCCTATTTATGCTCTTCCACGCTCCTTTTTTGACGTAGTTTAGCCGAACGTTGAATCACGAACTCGTACGAGTCTTGCGATTCTTACAAGCACAGCAATAGCAAAAAGATCATACCCTAGCAAGGGCGGAACAACCAACACTGTCATCCGATTCACAGACTGAAGGTAATGGTAGAACGAAAAACATGGCAACAGATATACACCAGCAAACGAGTATAACCACCTACTTCAGCAGCGACAGGGTATAGAATCATTTTATAGTACCCTATGCGCAAAGACGTAGACATCTGTATAACAAACTCTTCAATAACATTTCGCCAGTCTTCAGTGTTCTGTTCAAACTGGAACTGATATTCACAATGTTTATACGGCACGCTACTAATCATATTCTACTTATCATTCTCACTCCTGCTCCACAGCCCACCGTGTACTTTTTTGTTCCTATATAATCTCTGCTCTACACCCATATTCGAACTATCACCGCTAATCTTCGCCTCTGCCTGATACTCTATTCTCGCCCATCTCACCACTTTTTCCATTTATCAAGGACAATGTTTGACTTAACGGTCCTCTTCGACATTATTCAAGATCTGACTGACCAACCATGTCGCAACGAAATGGTAATCCCACGTCCAGAGTCTCTGTTGGTTTCACTATGGAGAGAGCGAGACGTCTATTAAACCCTGTCTGAGGTCTTTTCTGTTGCATTTTCTTCTTTTTTTTTTCTTTGCTTTCTTTTTTTCATTTTCTCTTTTTATAAGCAGCCTATCATTTGCTCATCAAACGCACCATTGTCATTCCAATCAAAACTTCATCTTTTATCCTCTTTGACCACGGGATTGCGGACAACATTCTCCATAATATGACGAATATTGTCTACCTCCTCCCAGGTGCGAATCACTAACTTGTACACATCAAACAAATATTCTCATGCATCGTGCTTTCGTAAGTTGTATAATCTGCGCCTCGAAAGACGGTTAAACTCTCGATGCTTCTCGATTCTGTTTACTGAAAGAGCATTAGCACATTCGTGACTGTCAGAATGAATGACCTTTTATTGTACTTCTGAAATTAGTCACGTAACTGAGCTTACTTTGATAATTGACCCTTCTCACGTGGACTAATAATGAATGCTAGTGAATGCATGTTCTCTAGTCTAAATCCGGAAGCTCTATCCTCAGCTTTAACTCTGTTTACTATAGCCTCCTAACCTGCTCATAACGAAGTAAATACAAACTATAGAAAGTTTTAGTTAGGTTCTCTATTGATAAAAATCTTGACTACTATGCCTGTTCTCTATACTCTCTGTAATCTTCCTATATATTTCATCACTGGCATCGTACTGCTATTGTAAAGATAAACGATGATCCAAATACGAGGAGTTTGATTCCTTGTCGCAAAGTTTTTGTTGATTATTTATAATTCGGGGTTATCTTTAGATTCCAAAGAAAGTGCTCATGTTGGGGCACAGTAGAAATGTGCACTTTTGCGCTAACTAGAAACCCTGGTGAAACATATAAGAAGATTAAAGACGGTGATAAGGTGCCTAAAGAGTTAGCTAGATAGGAAGCTGACTTCTGCAGAAAGAAATGGGAGGTAGAGGAAAAATTCCATAACAGAATGGTGGTCGTCTTCAACAATTTTTGTTATTAAATAATTTGAGTGTCGAGGTAGTGCAGTGAATATCAGTGAGTGGTGTATTGGAAATCCAGATGATTGGGAAAGTCCGTTACCCCAGCTCACCCTTGCAATGAATCATGGAATGCCTTAGAGACCGCCTTGATCTGATATTTCCGAGATTCCAAGGGGAATTGTCTCGGCCAGCATTCCACAACATCAATAAGGAAGGTGAAATACTTAAGCAGTAGCTACAGTAACACGATAAATATCCGAGCACGTTTGTGGGAGATGAGTGCGAGGAAGCGAATCGAATGCAGGAAATACTCAGATGTTGACTGTTGTTGCGTTAAATGTTAATGTTAATTCACTAATTCACCTAAGTGAAACATTTCAAAGTGACGAGATGAAGGAGAAGACGTTGGCGCATTAGAAGATTTACAGTGGCGTTTCGCCGAAGTGACTAATGATCAGTCCAGTTCATTTCGATTTTCCATAATTTGCCAGGTCTCCTGGAACACATTATTTATCGGAATTTCCAAGATCGACTGTCCATTAGTCTCGGAATCGAGCAAATATTTCCGTATTTCTTGTTAAGCGAACTACACCTTGTAACAATATGATTTATTGAGTACGATACAGCACAATAGTAATGGCTTACGATTCCGCAGTTTCATCTGCTCCAGAGTGTGGCAGGATCAAGTTGTTCACAATAACCAGCCAGAGACACAATCTTTACCTCAACAGAGAAAATCAGCACACCTAGATATAAATCCCATGAGGAAAAGCAACTAATTTACATACTCATCGCTTCTTATAAGTCTTCCTCTGAGTTGTGCAAATGAAGATCAACCGCATAGAGTTCATATTGACTGCTAATTCACCTCTCATGTTAGAACAGCATTCTTATATACTGTACCGTATTACGCATGGTGGAGAGGCATTCCTCCCTATGTAACACAATGAACCGAAAATGAACCGCAAGGAGAAATGCCTCGCCATCATACGTGATAAGACACAGTATTCAGGATTGCTGTCTTGAAACGAGAGGTGCATTAGCGGCCCGCAGTCCATGTGAGCTCTACGCAGTTGGTCTCGACATCAGAAGACTCGTATAAGAGCGATGAGTACATTGAAAAGTTGTTAGTTCTTGATGCTACTGAAATCAAGGTTGGGTGTCTTTGTCGAAATAATGGGCTGCAAAGGAGAAATCGCTCAAGCGCCAGCAATTCCTATAGCTATATTGTATTGAATAAATCGTATGTAAACAATCTCACGTCCGCCTAACAGCAATACGAAATATTATTCATTGCCAATGTTAATCGACAGTCGCCCTAAGACTTTTTTGAGATTTTGGCTTGATTTGAAAATTATGCAATCAGTTTATGCGAACATTAATTCAATCATCATGTCTGCTGGTTCTACACTGCTTGCTGTTCTAATTAGTGAGTTTTCCTGGAATCAATGTCTGATTTGTACTATCAATTCTCTTATTTGTGTTTAGAAACAAGTTTTTTTGATCGAATGGTGCTCTATTATCACTTGTTACCTGCGCTCTTATTTATCGTTGAGTGATTCGAGCGCGCCACACTGGAACACCTTTTATCTATCCCTGACGTAAGTTAAAGTAGACCAGTGCATTTTTTTCGGTTTAGAAATTTGTTGAGCATCGTATGTTTTTCCTGGTGTTTTTGGAAAGAATTCCGACCATCGGGCCGTTGACATTTCTGCTATACGTCTGACATTTGAATTCTAGTTGATAAGCGCTTAATCTATTGGTCCTTGACACGCATTACGTGTCCACCCCAGCTAATCTTCCACAATTTATCTTTGGAATGGCGTCTTTGACTTTTGCTCGTTTACGTAGGTTAGAATATCAAACCAATTCTCTTACTTTTAAGAGACAAATCACTCATATCAATAACCTTCCAACTGCCCGTTTAAAACTCCAAAGGATCACTACAGCCTCGTTGCTGTTGAAGGCTGCCCCAGTCATTTTCTCTTTTCTGCTCAACTCTGGAGTTAAGCCACTCATTGTATTCACTCTTTGACGTATACAGACGCAGCTGACGCAATTGGAGGTATTGATTTCGTTGAACATGAATCGGGCAGCAAAATTAATTCGTTCTTCATGACAGTTATTTTTGTGATTATCGTGAAATTTAACCAAAGGTAATCTTCCCCTAAGCGTTATCAAAGTCGGGTTCTGTCTGTTACTTGGTGTTAATAAGAACGATGTCATCAGCTCGGTGAAGATGGTGTAATTGTCGGTTATCAATTTACACAACCATGTTGTCTCACGCTACTGCTTGCATGACGTTCTAGAGGTCGACAGTCTTCAGTTTTAGCGAAATGATACAACATTTTCGAATTCTTCTCCATGCGCTGATGCTATTACTGTCATGGTAGGAGACATGACTAATGAGGGGATCCGAGTAGTGCCTTCAAATAACTTTTTTCCATTCCCTTTCCGCAAACTATGCCATTTACGCGCTGGGATTTTTTCTGTTGGATGGCGACAAATGAAGAACCGATCTCATTCGCTGAGCAGGAACTTCCATAGGAGTGTTAGTAATTATTCAAAAGCTCAAATCTTTGACTAGAGGTGTAGCCAATTTTCAAATTTTTAAAACTCTATAAAGTTCAAAATAAAATTATGTTTCATATGTGCGTATTTCTCGCAAGACAGAGCTTTTTCTGACTATTAGCAATCATTTCATAGTGTGTTTACTGATTCCAACGCCGTGCTTATTCTCTGGAAAGACGGCTTTTACGCACTTTAGCAGGAAAAATAAGATGAATTCACATAGACGTGCAAGTGATCTTTGGTCAATTCACGGGCTGCTGGGGGAGCGGCAAGGTGGGCTGATGCGACCATCGATCGTTTTTCGACCGGTCTTATGAAAGTGCTATCTTTGTGATTCAATCAGAAATTGTTTCTTCGTTTTGAAAGGAAAACTCCACATAGAGCGTATGACTCTACTATCAAACGACTTCAAATACTCTATTTTGCCATGAATAAATCAATCATCATTATGATCATTTTGATGGAACTCAGGAGGCCGAAAGGTTCTAACTGATTTCAACAGTAAATCGAAGACATTCAAATACAACGAAACTTGTTTCCCTGTACTCAGAAAATCGATCGATCGTCGCGTCATCCCACCTTGTCGCCCCACCCAGCCTCTCGTGAATTGGCAGACCACTTGCTCGCGCATGGGAAATCTTACTTTTTCTGCTGCACTGCAGAGAAATGGTCTTTTCAAAAATAAGCACAGCGTTGTACTGAAACTTACGCTATCGACTGATTACTAATAGTTCAAATAAAGAGCTCTCTTGCGCGAAACATTCGTGTGTAAGACACAACGGTTTTCCTTTTCAATGTTGTAACAGCGTCAAAAAAAAAAAGATTTTTGCGAAAACAAGCCAAGTAGGGCTGTAACTAGAGGATTAAACTTTCAAATGATTACTAACACTTCTATGAAAAGATCCTGTCCAACAATTGAGATCGGTTCTTCATTTATCGCGTCTAACAGAAAAGTACCACGCGTTGTAGTGCAATCACCTTGGTTTTATTGCTGACAATGCTTTGGTGGACTTTGTGTATGCTCTTCTGAATCCCTGTTTCGTTGGCCATAACTGCCGCTCTTCCCTCTTTATGATTTTCCTTCAATGCTCCTCCACAACGTTTTAGAAGATCAAACGAGTGATGTTGGATTATGAGCTCAAATGCTTCTAAAAACAAACGTCTATTGATAATCCGTCAAAATTCATTCTAGTTGACCGCTTTTAGCGGTGTTCGTTTTAACGGATATCATCAGCGATGTGGAGTCATGTGCAAGGCTTCTGCGTGAGGCGGGACTCAAGCGCGCCTCAAACTCTATCCAAGAGCGCGTGCTCTAATCCGTTGCACTACTGACGCCCGCTTCCCTATAACTCCTTCTACGCCACAATGAATTCATCTCTTAGCAACTGACCGTCGACGGGTTTGGCCTAAGTAATCGGTATCGTCAGTAGTGCAACGGGTTAGAGCACGCCCTCCAGGATAGGCTGAGATGCAGGCTCGAGTTCCGTCTGACGCGAATTTTGCACATCACTCTATTTCACTGGGTATATCTACCTCTTGGTAACTGAAACTTCTTGACTGTTGCAAAAAGGTCCTTTTAAAGACGGCCATGTAACGCAGTAGTCAGTGATTTGAGCTTTCAAATGAGTGCTGAAAGTGCAGTAAAGTTTTTGTCCAGCAAAAAGGTCGTTTCTTCATTAGTCGCCGAGTGACAAAAATCAGAAAATATATATGTATATATATATATATATATACATATATATATGCGTCTAAACATAAGTTTACATAATATATAATATATATATATATATATGCATTGATCGTATATACGCATATATAAAATATATATATATATATATATATATATATTACCTGTATCACCTGTCGCCCCGTTGATCGTCGAGTGAGTCGAGCGGGTACCAGCAACTTTTCCATTTTTGCCTATCGCGGGCAAGAGTAGCCCAGTGGGTCCTCCTCGCTCTAGAGATTCGCCGAGCATCATATCTTTCTTCTAAAGCTTTCGTAAAGAACTCGGACTAGCAGATTGGTAGTCTCCTGTAGAGTGCTTGATGTTCTTAGGAATCCAGTCGGTAACTGCGCTCGTCCATCGGTTGACATTGAAGCGCATCACGTGTCCAGCCCACCCTATTTTCGATATCCTGGCGTGCGGAACGGCGTCTCTGATTTTCGATCGTTGATGTAGGTCGGAACTTCGGTTCTTTTCTCTCATTTGCGAGATACGGGATACTCCTAGCATTGACCTTTCGACTGCGCGTTCGATAACACCAAGTGATCTTTCATCCTGCTTACGTAGCGACCAGGTTTCTGCTGCATACGTTAGGGCAGGTATATTTGTCGAATCGAAAAGGTGGGCACGGAGTCGGACGTTCCTTGTCCTCTTCACTACATCTTCTATGCTCTTGAACGTTCCCCAAGCCGCTCGTTTCTCCTGCTCAACTATGGAGCCAGGTCGTTCATCATGTTGATTTCACGACCTGGATAGACGTACTGGAGCATTCGGAGATTGTCGTTCCGTTGAGCGTGAATGGGGCATCGAAACCCATCCGTTCCTTATGAACATCGTTTTTGTTAGATTAGTTAACAACCATCTTTTCACAGGCGTTATCGAAATCGGTCATCATTCGTTCCGCTTGGTAATGTTTGGTGTTATGAGGACGATATCGTCAGCAGAGCGAAGATGGTTTAATTGTCGACAGTCAATTTTCATTCCCATATCGTCCCATTCTAGTGTTCGCATGACGTTTTCTGGAGGGCAGTGAATAGTTTGGCGAAATTATATCGCCTTGTCGAACCTCTCTTCTTACGTCAGTGGCAATATTGTTGTAGAATGAAGATATTTTGGCCGTGAAATTTATATAAAGCTCACGAAGGATCATTATGTACCGAGTAGGGACGCCCTGGTTATTAAGAGCCTCTATATCCGCTTTTGTTTCTTCCACTGGATCAAAGGCTTTCTTCAAGTCGATGAAAGTGAGACAGAGTGGTTGTTTGGTACTCTCGTGAAACTTCAATGAGACTGTAATCGTGTGGATGAGGTCTATGGTCTGAATCTTTTTCGGAACTCTGCTTGTTAGCATGGCTTTCCTTCGTCCAGTGTTCCGTCAAGCTTGTTTAGGATGACTCGAGTAAAGAGTTTGTAGACAACAGACAGCGAGCAGATTGGGCGATAATTGCCTATGTCGTAAAGGTCTCCCTTTTGAACAATAATACGGTCTTGCTGGCTTTCCATTAAATAGGGACCTTGCATTATAACAGGCAGCGAGTGAAGAGCCGAGCCAGCGTGTTGATGAGAACTGGCGGCAGGATCTTCAGGTGTTCTGGTCTAATCCTGTCTGGAGCGGGTGTTGTTCTGTTCTTCACCAACGATATAGCATGTCGGATTTCGGAGGGGAGGACGGTGGAACGACATATTCATACTCTTTCAATTCATATGACGATAAGAGGACATGGCTAGCGAAGAGATTAGAGTATTATTGGTAGTTGACTTTCTCTGTTGCCCTTCTGGAAGCTGTAAGTGTCCCGTCAGGGTTTCGGAGTGCAGTCATCTTGGTCTTATGATTGGCGAAGTCTCGCTGGGCTTTGCGAATGCTCTTCCCAGCTTCTGCTATAGCTGCTGCTCGTCTTTCGTTGAGGTCTTCGATGATCGCTTCTTTGCAGCGTTTCGCAAGTTCGGACGTGAGGTTTCGAATGCCTGTAGCTCGTGCGATTCCTCGTTGACGCACCAGCTCGAGTGTCTGCGGAGACAAGCTCTTCGTGACCTCAGAACTCTCGGCTTTTATAGCGCTAATGTGAAGATATTCAACGAGCCAATCGTATTCTTCGTCAACAACGGTATCTTCCCCAGAGCCGACTAATGATTTGAGTACATCCCAGTTTATGGTAGTTCTGGGACTTCGCTGTTTGAATTTAGCGGCTTTCTCTCCTCTCAGCGAAAAACGGAACGTTACACGAAGGAGGCGATGGTCTGATCCCTTGTAGAATCTAGAAACAACAGCGACATCGGTTAGGCAGACCTTCGATCTACTAAGATGTGGTCTCTTTCGTCATAGTACTCTCCATTGGGAGACTCCCACGTCCATCGCTGAGACTGAGGCTTTTGGAATTGTGAGTTACCATGGATGGTTTGAGTCACTATGATAAACTCAAATAGCCTCTCACCCTGTTCATTCTATTCTAGTCCGTGGGTCCCAACGTGACGTTCTTTAGACGTTCTTTTAAGTCCAATTTTTGCATAAAAATCTCCGACAATGACCTTGACTAATGTATGATGTTCTCTAAAAAATTATTCAAGGTCCATATAAGTTTTTTCTTTCGTCTTCTTCTTGATTATCGTAGAATATGGTTCAGCTAATCTCCCAGCAATCTCGATGATAGCCTGCCTGTGACGTTTCGGAGGGAGCTCGTTGCTGACTGCCAGAGAGTGTTGGGAGTGGAGCGCGGATTCACACGCACCGCGACGAACACCATAACGACTCGTCCACGGCGACCCCTCAGTTAGACTAAACCCTTTGAAGTAAGCTCCTCATAAGAACGTTCTTCAAGGGCGCATGTCACAGTGAAACAGCTCATTTGTAGGACAGCTAGCGCCACGAGGGTGTCACTTATCTTATCACGCCACCAGGTTTCAATCTTGGATTAGTAATCGTTACATAAGACAAAATGGACGCAATAGCAACGAGATTTACATGACATGAATTAGGGAAGCAAAAATAAACGATAACGGTATCAGCTAATACATCATGAAGATCAACGAAGTGTAGTAGCAACGGCAAGGAATCTTCCAGGTATTGCTAAAATGATATGAAAAAGATGCCTTGATTTTGCAAGCCCTTGATTACAAAAGTCTGGCGGGACATAAGCAGCAACGGACAGTGGGAGGATCGCATTGGTCGAGCACGGGCCTTATGTAGTGTCAGTGGGTGGGCGGAGCACATTTCCACCATTGGCTGAGGATTAAGCAGGTGCAGCGGTGAGGAGGAAGAGTGCAGGTATGGCATACAGACGGCCGCAATGCTCTCAGTAGTGGGAGGGTTGGCATAGTGCCAGAACATTATGAGATCAATACACGCTCATCGAAGACGCAACCTTACTGCCTCATTCTTGGGCTCATATTCTCTCCATGAATGCAGATGAGTTGGAAGGCCTTTGGAAAATGCCTGGGTATGGTTAGACAGCCAGAGAGTGCTGGGGTGGAGCTCGGATTCACGCGCACCGCGACGAGCATTACAACCACTCGGTCACAGCGACGCCTGAGTGAGGCTAAGTCCTATGAAGTGAGCTGGTGACAAGAACGTTCTCCAAAGGCGAGTGTATCAAGGAAACAGCTCATTTGTGCGATAGCTAACTTCATGCGGGTGTTACTAAGTGTGTGATACCACCAGATATAAAACTTCGGTGACTAATCGTTACATAAAACGGATTCAGCTCAAAAATAACAAAACATGCATAACATGAACGAATGAAGAAAAAGGAAGGAAAAAAATGAACAATAACTTTATCAGCTGATCAGTCGGGAGTCGAACCCGCATTTTATACATATCGGTATGGATGAAACGCAGGTTCAACTCCAGTCTGAAGCCGTATTTTTGCACGTCACTCAATTCTTTTAGCTATTAGCTAAATCAGACATCAGAAAGATCAACGAAGAGCACTAGCACTGGCAAGGAATCTTGCAAGTGTCGTTTAGATTATATGAGAAGGTTGTCTTGATATTGCAATCCGTCGGTACAAAAGCCTGACGAGACAGAAGCGACAAGGGACACCGGGAAGGTTGCATTGACCGAAGACAGACCTTATGTAGTGTCAGCTGGTGGGCGGAGCACGCGCCTACAATTGGCTGAGCATCGCGCAGGTGTAACGGTGAGGAGGAAGAGTGCGCAGGTATGGCATACGGGCGGTCGCAGTGCTCTCACTTGTGGGTGGGTTGGCACAGTGCCAGCAGACGGTGAGATCAATAAGCGCTCATTGAGGAAAACCCACGTAGGGAACTACCTTGAAATACGACAGAGTAGAAGAAATACGATCAAGTACAACACTTTCTAAGCAAAATGAGCGCGTGGTGTCATGATTGAATCAAAAATATTGGCAAGTATTGCTTTCCGTTTGTCTGGCGCAGTGGTTAAAGGGGAACGAGGTAGAGGCTCCGAAAAGCGTTCGATCGGTCCTAGGCCAGCAGCTCAGCAGCTCACCAAACCTTCCAAGTCTCCTGCATCAACGAGCTGGTACAAGATTGTTCTGTGGGGTAAAGAGCAAATACTTTGCGCACCGATAAATCATAGAAATTGCGTAGGTCACAAATATATTATTCGAACACTTCGGAAGATGTCAGATCAAGCCCTCTGCTTGGCATATCCCTAAGTGATTTCTCGACGCTGACCGCTGTATTTCTCATCCCTCATCCTTTCAGGTCCTAAATGTTATTTATGCATATCGGCAACCTTGCTTCCCCATTTTTAGGCTCATATTCCGATTATGAATTCAAATGAGTTAGAGTCTTTATGACAAATGCCTGAATATTGCTTATGTCCGAGCCGTTGATTGCTGACGAGCGATAGACGCCATGGTTTCCCCGTTAGGTACCGAGTCGATCGATCACTCACGCCTGTTTGGTAGACCGATCAATAAATGCCCCACGAGATTCATCCTTTATGTGAATTCCAAAAAAAAAAAGAATGTTTTGAGCCTAAACGAGGTTGGTACGCCAGGGCCATACACCGGTGTTTTGGAGGTTTCGGCCTCCTCGTCAGTGACCACCGCCCCACATTAAGCCCTGCATTGTAGCAAGGAGGGAGGCGTATGCGGTGATGGCTTAGTGTACAATGACACTGGTCCATCACCACTGTTCAGTCGATGGATTTCGGCTGGTAGACCAAAAATAATCCATAAGATCGACTGTTTCTTAAAGCTCGTGATAAACAAAAGAGGTTGGTACGCCAGGGTCATACACCGGTTTAAAAACAGTCGATCTTAAGGATTATTTTGGTTTACCAGCCGAAATCCATCGACTGAACAGTGGTGATGGACCAATGTCATTGTACACTATGCCATCACCACATACGCCTCCCTCCTTGCTACAATGCAGGGCTTAATAAGGGGCGCGGGGTCACTGACGAGGAGGCCGAAACCTGCGAAACACCGGTGTATGACCCTGGCGTACCAACCTCGTTTAGGCTCAAAACATCTTTTTTTTTTGGAATTATTTTGAATGTTTATCACGAGGTCTTGAAAACAGTCGATCTTATGGATTACTTTATGTGAATGAGCAAATAACGCAATAAACAACAATCTGGGACATGAAATATCACAATAGAAGTAAGGAAGAGGAAAAGGCCGTCATCAAAGGGGTGAAGAATGTATATGATCAACAGCTTATAGGACGCAGATCAATATACTATGTAACATATTCGAAAAGGCAATATACAGACATAATATACAAAAACTGCCTGCAGACTTGAGTAGTTTTTGCAGTGCCTTTTATTATTTTCAAAAAATCATACATAAAACATCCGAATAACATGCTTTGCAAAAGCACTTACCATTCGGGAGAAAATTTTCTCGACTTCGCAGTGCTTGTATCTACAAAACAAGGCAAATCAGAGAAGTGTGCGACGAAATTAAGAAATTTTCGTACTTTTCCACCATCAGTCCAGCCTCTCAAGAAAAACGAAATCCCTAGTTGCTTCCAAAGTTTGAGTAGCTATTCGATAGCTGAATTTCAAAAAATTCTAATAATGCCCTTTATTTCCAATATGGTCTCTCCAATGCACTGCACGGCGGCAAAAATTTATGTTTCTTATCCAAGCATTTCTCCATAAACAAGACTTTTCCTCTCGATCTCCGGAAGCATTCGGTAAATTACATTTCGCATATCCGATGATGTATTTTGCTTTCGTTAAAGAACTTCTTAGTGTGTTGCAACATTCAAAAGAAGATTGTGTTTCGCAAATTCGGGCTGGAAAGACCTCATTTAAATTTCGGTCACGTAGCACGCTAGCTAGAGATTTGAGCTTTCGAATGATTACTATCATTGTCATGAAATTTTCTTGTCCAGCGAATGGGGTCAAATAATCATTTGTCGCCATTTAAAGGAAAAGAGAGAAAAGATCTTTATTGCATGAAGACGGTGCTGGTATGCATGCAAATGGCGGAAGAACGCGGAAATCCCCACCTATAACAAGGGGAAAGAGTCGGAACGCCTCATGCACCTCAGAATCTCTTAGATTAAATAGGTAGTAGATGAACGCAACAACCACGAATAGATAAGACTTTTTAAGAATGCTTAAGATGTAAAAGATACAGAAAAAACGCATCAATTTGACAATTAACAGTTAGCGGACATCGACAGCCATTTTGGCCATCAAATTTTCAGAGGTGCTTTTTATCTGGACATAGCTTTTATCTAAAATTCACATAGTCATTCGAAAACTTGAATTTCGGGGACTCCGATTTTTAACTTGATTCCATGAAGAACTCTCTAATAGACTGTAGCAATAAAAAGAAATATCTTTCACAATCGGTTTGCTTATTTGCTCAGCTAAGGTCTGTGAATCGCTTCTTATTATGCTACACTAAACTCATTCGATAGCCCAAAATTCGGCAATTTCAAAGCTAAAAGTGGTTTTTGAAAAGGTTTCATGTAAAGGCAAAAAAATTGATTTTAACTTCCGGAGTTTAGTTCGTATATAAGGGCTATGTGTGCACAAAAAGTAAACAGACGTGCAGAGAAAATCATGTTTTGTTAGAGTAATACAAAATGTAGAGTATTTTCTAGAATAAAGATGAAAATAGAAAATCTGCGCTCAAAAACGAAAATCATATGCCAAAGGCAATATCGATTATGCTGTCGTCCGCAAAGGGTTAGAGTTTTCTACTGAAACCGTGAAGAAAAGCTATGATGTTTAGCGAGTCCTTAGAACGAGCAGAACGCACTAGTCCACTTCTGTATGTGACAATACAACTAGACAATTCCCTCCTCTCGATTCACTCGATGATAGCAGAAGTTACAGAATGACACATGCAATACAGAAAAACCTTCAAATAGTGTACACTACAATTTAGGCGACCCATAATATTGGTAACATGTTGTAAATGATAGCTCTAATCGATCCTAGTCCTAAGCAATCGATCTGTTTCTGAATTTCTCAAGCCGTATGAACAATAAATTTAGGAGATCTTTCATCGAATTCAGTTCACAGTGAACTGCACTGTGCAAATCGTAAGAAAAGTTTTTGAGCGTAAGATAACGCTTTTATGTGCGCCATTCTAAAAATGGATGATTATTTGAGCACGTCACATTTTCAGCACAGGACTAAAGATGTATCGAGTCGACGAGAACAGAAATCAATACGAATTAATTTTGAAGGAAACTGTCTGAAAAAGATATCCTTGATAATCCAATTACATATTATTTTTAACGCTGCAGTATCGTATGAGTTAACATGCTCCGTAATCGAACGACAGTTCAACAAATAATTATCGCAATGGTGGACATCGGCCCTAACCATCGCAATCGCACAAAACCCAGCTGCTTTGTTGGACGGGTATATTTCGTGCACTGAGAAACGATGGCTTAAGCAAAGCGCGGCAGCTAGATAGAGAGATTATCGCCGCTTAGGGGAAACAGAGGGCTCACGACTATCCTTCGGTGCTCAAGTAAGCCACTTAGAGGCATTGTTTTGAAGCAACCAAATGGTGCTGACTTCATAAGCACTAGCAGATGGATTGTGAACTACATTTAGGACAAGAGTGAAAACTTCAGACACTTCATTGACTCGCCTTCACAACGTTTCTTTCTTCACTGTGCGGATCCAGTACTTCTAGGATTCGTTTTCCGTGTCTCAGGAAAACAGCTCATTTGTGTGATAGCTAACGTCGCGCGGGTGTTACTAAGTGTGTGATACCACCAGATATCAAACATGTGTGACTAATCGTTACATAAAACGGATTCAACTCAAAAATAACGAAAACATGCATAACATGAATGAAGGAAGAAAAAGGAAGAAAAAATGAACAATAACTTTACCAGCTAATCAGACGGGAGTCAAACCCACGTTTCATGTCATATCGGTATGGATTAAACGCGGGTTCAACTCCCGTCTGAAGCCGTATTTTTGCACGTCACTCAATTCTTTTAGCTAATAGCTAAATCAGACATCAGAAAGATCAACGAAGAGCACTAGCACTGGCAAGGAATCTTGCAAGTGTCGTTTAGATTATATGAGAAGGATGTCATGATATTGCAATCCGTCGGAACAAAAGCCTGACGAGACAGAAGCGACAAGGGTCACCGGGAAGGTTGCATTGACCGAAGACGGACCTTATGTAGTGTCCGCTGGTGGGCGGAGCACGCGCCTACAATTGGCTGAGCATCGCGCAGGTGCAACGGTGAGGAGGAGAGAGAGCGCAGGAATGACAGACGGGCGGTCGCAGTGCTCTCACTTGTGGGTGTGTTGGCACAGTGCCAGCAGACGATGAGATCAATAAACGCTCATCGAGCAAAACCCACGCAGGGAACTACCTTGAAATACGACAGAGTAGAAGAAATGTGATCGAGTACAACACGTTCTAAGCAAAATGAGCGTGTGGTGTCATGATTGAATCAAGAATATTGGCGGGTATTGCTTTCCGTTTGTCTGGCCCAGTGGTTAAAGGGGAACAAGGTAGAGTCTCCGAAAAGCATTCGATCAGTCCTAGGCCGGCGGCCTCAGCAGCTCACCAAACCTTCCAAGTCTCCTGTATCAACGAGTTGATACGAGACTCTTCTGTGGAGTAAAGAGCAAATACTTTGCGTCACCGATAAATCGTAGAAATTGCCTAGGTCCAAAATTATTAATCAAACACCTCGGAAGATGTCTGATGAAACCCTCTGCATGGCATATCCCTCAGTGATTTCTCGACGCTGACCGCTGTATTTCTTATCCCTCATCCTTTCAGGTCCTGAACGGTTATTTACGCATACCGACAATTATAGGCTCATATTCCGATTATGAATTCAAAATGAGTTAGAGTCTCTAATGACAAATGGTTGACTATTGCTTATGTCCGAGCCGTTGAATTGCTGACGAGCGATAGACGCCGTGGTTTCACCCCGTTAGGTACCGAGTCGATCGATCAGTCACACCTGTGTGGCGGACTGATCGATAATTGCCTCAACGAGATTTATCCTATATATAAATGATGCAAATAACGCATTATTATAACAATCTGAGGTATGTAATATCACAATAGAAGTAACATAATAACATAAGTAAGACAGCAAGATCATGGAAATCTCTACGTTTAGTCGACACAGTCAGCGTCGCGAGCAGGGCAATCCGGGGATGCTGTTGTGCTCACACCCGATAGTGCAAGCAGCAGCGGTGAGATCCGGAGGGTAACCTTTGCGAAAAAATGCTGTCTTGGGACTGCTGTATAATAAAATGCCGCATAACGGCTATGGGTGATCGCCTATGGAACTGAAAAGAAAAAAAAAAAAAAAAAAAAGGATCAGGGGAAAAAAAAAGGAAGAAAAAATAAAAAAAAAAAAAAAAAAAAAAAAAAAACAAAAAAAAAACAAAAAAAAAAATAAAAAAAAAAGGGGGCAAAAAAAAAAAAAAGAAAAAAAAAAAAAAAAAAAAAAAAAAAAAAAAAAAAAAAAAAAAAAAAAAAAAAAAAAAAAAAAAAAAAAAAAAAAAAACAAAAATCTAGGGGGATGGCAAAAAAAAAGAAAAAAAAAAAAAAACTAAAAATAAAAAAGAAAGCAAAAAAAAAAAAAAAAAAAAAAAAAAGAAAAAAAAAAAAAAACGGGGCCAAAAAAACAAAAAAAAAAAAAAAAAAA